>JARJHM010000366.1:0-10000 GCA_033356055.1 Carex pumila
CTAAACCCTAAACCCTAAACCCTAAACCCTAAACCCTAAACCCTAAACCCTAAACCCTAAACCCTAAACCCTAAACCCTAAACCCTAAACCCTAAACCCTAAACCCTAAACCCTAAACCCTAAACCCTAAACCCTAAACCATAAACCCTAAACCCTAAACCCTAAACCCTAAACCCTAAACCCTAAACCCTAAACCCTAAACCCTAAACCCTAAACCCTAAACCCTAAACACTAAACCCTAAACCCTAAACCCTAAACCCTAAACCCTAAACCCTAAACCCTAAACCCTAAACCCTAAACCCTAAACCCTAAACCCTAAACCATAAACCCTAAACCCTAAACCCTAAAACCTAAACCCTAAAACCCTAAACCCTAAACCCAAAACCCTAAACCCTAAACCCTAAACCCTAAACCCTAAACCCTAAACCCTAAACCCTAAACCCTAAACCCTAAACCCTAAACCCTAAACCCTAAACCCTAAACCCTAAACCCTAAACCCTAAACCCTAAACCCTAAACCCTAAACCCTAAACCCTAAACCCTAAACCCTAAACCCTAAACCCTAAACCCTAAACCCTAAACCCTAAACCCTAAACCCTAAACCCTAAACCCTAAACCCTAAACCCTAAACCCTAAACCCTAAACCCTAAACCCTAAACCCTAAACCCTAAACCCTAAACCCTAAACCCTAAACCCTAAACCCTAAACCCTAAACCCTAAACCCTAAACCCTAAACCCTAAACCCTAAACCCTAAACCCTAAACCCTAAACCCTAAACCCTAAACCCTAAACCCTAAACCCTAAACCCTAAACCCTAAACCCTAAACCCTAAACCCTAAACCCTAAACCCTAAACCCTAAACCCTAAACCCTAAACCCTAAACCCTAAACCCTAAACCCTAAACCCTCAACCCTAAACCCTAAAACCCTCAAACCCTAAAACCCTAAACCCTAAACCCTAAACCCTAAACCCTAAACCCTAAACCCTAAACCCTAAACCCTAAACCCTAAACCCTAAACCCTAAACCCTAAACCCTAAACCCTAAACCCTAAACCCTAAACCCTAAACCCTAAACCCTAAACCCTAAACCCTAAACCCTAAACCCTAAACCCTAAACCCTAAACCCCTAAACCCTAAACCCTAAACCCTAAACCATAAACCATAATACGATAATTTATCATAAAACTTTGTTCATGAATTAGATGATTAATATTATTTTGTTGATAATACGAAATAATTTCGAGTTCATGACTGAAATTGTGAAACTCCATAATATAGATGATATATACTCTTAATCTTAAAAGGTCACTGACCAAGGTAATTAGCAGGAACACTAATTACCGCTATAAGGTTAGTATGTGGATTAAAAGATGGTTAAGTTTTACAAACCACCTGACACGAGATGTCATTTTAATCACATAGATACATGTTCTACGAACATGGTATTTGACAGACCCCGAATGAAACATTAAATAGAATTGTGTTCGTGTCATTTATGTTTTCATTTAGTGTCATATTCTACAGTATGAGGTATTTATCGTTCCCACTGAGAAATATGTATGTGTGATTGTTATCTTCCGCTGTCCGTAAAAAGCAGTCATAACAGTAGCATTCCCATATGTATAGCTTCACTGGGCCCCTTGATAGAGTAAGATTATCAGCGCGCGGTATGATTACAAGAGTAATCATATTTGATAATCTGCTCAAGATCAAGAAAAGATTAAGTTTACAAGGATGACACACATCTACCTTAAAACTAATCCGATAGCTATGAGACAGAAGAACAGACGCAAGTAAATTGTTTACTGAATCGTGATATTGTATTGTACAGCATCATCTGTGTAATTTGATGGTCATGATGTGTTGCCAGACGCCACCCATGATTATAGAAGTTAAAACAATTTCAACTCTATTTACCAACATAACATAGATCCTATTGGGTCACACCATATAGGAGTTAATCGGAGAATCTTATTGTGATTGATTATAAATCGGTTATGATCAATAGTAAGATGGTTATAATTAATTATACGTGTTATAATTAAATTATAAATGTTATGTAAAAATAACAAGCAAAAACATTGGTTAATTTATAAACGTGTATGACACGTTGTATAAAAGTTAACCGGTTAATTTATAAATATGCATGACACGTTGTATAAATTACCGAAACAACAACCGCAACAAAAATATATATAATTGTTCAAAATAATTATACGAATATTATTTGTGTTCGGGCCGAGGGCATTCGAGTCTTTTCAAATTCGTCCTTTTTCGCATGACATGTCATCGATCCTATCCAGATGACACGTCATCGATACCGAAACAAACAACCATAGAAAAATATATATAATTGTTCAGAATAATTATACGAACATTATTTGTGTTCGGACCGAGGGCATTCGGGTCTTTTCAGATTCGTGTTTATTCGCATGATGTGTCATCGATCCTATCCAGATGACATGTCATCGATCTTATCCACATGTCATCCTTATCCATTCAATGGAATATCTTGTAAATAGGCATATGTTGAGGGGTATTTCGATCTTTTGCGAACCTCCTCAAAAGCCTATAAATAGAGGGGTGCATGTAGAGAGAAAAACCACTAATTCAATTGTATTGTTTTGTGCAGAATCGATCGGTATTTTCTCTCTTTCTCGGTTTCTCTTCCAAATAGTGTTTCGGTTGAGAAAAGAAAGTTATACGTAGTTGACGTATAATTTTGCGGGTTGTTGTGGAGTATATTTACGGGATTGATGAATAGTGTTTTTTACCGAATTTTGCGGTATGTCAGTTTTGCTCATTTGATGAAACTGAGTAACCGAAAATTCGTGTTTACGAGTTTTCGTCTTTTTCTCATAAATAGTGTTTTTGCAAAATTCCGCGGTTTACGGTATTTCTGGCATAAGAAGTAAACCGCTCTCTGGTTAGTCCTGGTGGATAACCGATAGAGGCATCAGACGTCTGATGCTCTGAGACGAGTCAATTCCTTCCGTGATGTAGCTCTACACGCTCGGTCTGCATTCCAACTGTGATTTGGAAACAAGGTATAAATATGTTATATTAATCTATTTAATTGGTAAGTAGATTAAAGTTTTAGAAATCAATAATGGAGAAGATATGTAAAAGGATTAAATTGGGTTTTTATGCCAAAGGAATACTGAAGGTGGACCGCCTTGGAAAGTTTCCTGAAATACCCCGTTTAATCCTGAGCTTAAGTTGGTTGAATTAATTTTTTGTTCTACGATCATTCGACATGTCACACCCCAAATCCACCGGGTGCGACAGCCTGCCGCGTGTATTTATTCAAGCGTCACATATACACATAAGGCAGTGGATCTTTTATATGCATTACCAATATCCTCATTTGCTGTGTCCGCAAAATAAACCTGAAAATAATCGGGGAGAGGGGGTGAGAATAAATCCTCAGTGCGAATTTGCCACAGTTCAGACTATTGGACTTGCAATCAAACTCCATATTCAACAATGAAACCCAAACGATAACAATGCAAACAGATACATATAATCATAAATAACAGAATGCCAATGCACGACAACAGTTAAATCAACCTGCAACACAGTTTACGGAATTTCCAAGATGAATTTCAAACACAACGTATATTTTGGCTTAACTCGATTCATAACTCAGTTCATTAGGGCTTGTAGCAATTACAGATGTTCTTTCGAGCTGAACCTTTATCAAACCCACATCTGTAGGGTTACTGATACCTACAGATGGCCAACCGCTGGACCCTTTATCTGACACCCATCTGCAATCGCTTGGCTTGACAGTTTATTAAGGTCTGGTTCGAATCATATAAAGAAAATCCTCTTTGGAATCATTCCAATAGTCGTAATAGTCAATTGGCCTTTCCAAATGCATTAACACGTAGGAGAATGCCACCGAGCCACAGACGTTACACAAGTCACCCACGACCTCAAATCACATATCATAACATATCACATATCATCACATAATCACCCTCCCTCGTCCCAACCGGTACTGGGAATATCGAGGGCCGTTCACCTAAGGCCATTTAGGATCCTGGGAATCCAAGTCAGCATACAACCCGACTTGGCAAATTAATTGGATCCAAGTGCTTAACTTCGTAAATCCATTCACATATATATCCAAATCCAATCGTGGTGACTTTCAATCAAATCAGATCATAATAGATCGACACAACCTACAACCATACCAGCATGCAAATCACTCAAGTCACACCAATTCGAGTTTAATTTGATTGGGCTATGCAAATGCTTTACACAATTCAATTATGCAATCAATGATATTCAACATGACAAACGAATAAACAGTTTAATTCCTAAAAATAAAGTATCAAACAAGTCCAAGAATCCCGGACCTGTTTATGACAAGTGTACCGCTTAATCTAAGGATCGGGCATCTCGAATTGCCTCGCAACGTCTTGCTCGACCGAGCCTACGCTTATATTACACGTATACTAGGTTTACTTCAGGTTCAGTGGTCTATACATTTACTTAGGATTTGTACAGTCCTAAATCAGTTCTTATGTTTCGGTATTGATTCTGTTCGGTTCCATCTTTCTTACTTAAAAACCTTTAAAATCACCCCATTCACTTCAGGGTCCTTCTCAACCCTAAACAATTCCAATTAGGTTACCGTTCAATCACATTTTCACTACTTTGGTTCTCGATTCAATTCAATTTACCATTTGGTTAACCCTAATTTGGTCAAAACCTCAATTCGGCCGTTAATTGTTCTAGAAATTCAGGATCAAGAGGTAACCTCACTGATTATGAGTCTAATCAGTTGGATTAAACAAATCAATTTACGATTATACTCAATTTGGGTTTTGGCTCAAAACCCTAGAAATCAAGAATCCTCAAATCGGAAGGAAATCGGGAAAAGATTGGCAAATAAACAAGCAAGGAGTGTAGAGGAACTAGTCCTCGAGCAATTCAAACACAAATCTCGAGTTTAAAACGAAAACCAGAGAAATCGAGAAATCTGAGCTTTTCGAGAGAATTAGAAAGGGAAAGAAATACCAAGTAGGAGAGCTAGGAGAGATCCTCAGCTGCTTACTCGGTTCCAGAGTCGATTTCTCGCAACAATCGAGAGTCTGAAAGAAACGAAAAGTTCTCGCACTCTTTTCCTTCTCTTTGGCCGAAAATCACTTAAAAATGGGGAAAGTATGAAGTGGGAGAGAGAGAAGGTTTGATTTGAGTTTTAGGGCAAAAATCACCCTGAGTGCAGATTAACCGATCCGCACTGCGGGTTACCTAACCCGCACTCAGCACTTAGTCCGTTTTCAGAACATGAAATTTAACACAGAAACAACCCGCAGTGCGGGTTGCTTAACCCGCAGTGGGAACTTAGTAAATTCTTGATAGAATTTCAGAAAAAGTCTAACACAGAAATAATCCGCAGTGCGGGTTACCTAACCAGCAGTGCGGGTCACTTAACCCGCAGTCGGGACTTAGAAAACTTCAATAGAAATTCAGGAAAAATCCGAGCGTAGTGCGGATAAATCCTACCCGCAGTGCGGGTTAACCAATCCGCACTCAATACTTAGCCAATTTTCAGGAAATTCAGTTCAACACATGATTTCATGAGTGCGGGTTAACCAATCCGCACTCAGCCTATAAAATCTCAAAATTCTCGAAATTTCAATGGGGTTTCGATTCATACTTAATTTACTTATTTAGAGGAACCTTAATTAAGGTTTAAACTTCTATTTTGTTAGCATGATTTATCTATTCTTGCCTTTAAATCATTAAGAATTAATTATAAAAATTTTGTAATGTAACACGACACCTTAAGCCTAAACGGGTTTTGGTTACCGCAAAACTCCCAAAAGTGGTATCCGAAACCCAACATGGTGCACGCTAGTGGGGTCTTCATATCACAACATAATAGGACATTTACAACCTTAATACAACACTCCAATTGAAGGTGTTTCGAGCACTCTAGTCGTGTCTCCAGCTGGCAAGATAATATGACATTTACAACCCTAATATAATACTCCAATTGAAGGTGCTTGGAACAATCAAGTAGGGTACAATAAGGCATTTACGACCATAATACAACACTCCAATTGAATGTGTATGGAGCACTCTAGTAACGTCTCCAGATGGCAAGATAATAGGGAATATACAATCGTAACACCACACTCCATTTGAAGGAGTTTGGAGCACACTAATAGTATCTCTAGATAGCAAGATAATTGGGCATTTACAACACGAATACAACACTCCAATTGAAGGTGTTTGGAGCACTATAGTAATGTCTCTAAACAGCAAGATAAAAGGGCGTTTACAACCCCAATACAACACTCCAATTAATGGTGTTTGGAGCATTCTAGTAGTGTATTTATATGGCAAGATAATAAGGCTTTTACAACTTTAATAAAACACTTCAATTGAACGTGTTTGGAGCACACTAGTAGCATCTCCATTTGGCAATATAATAGGGAATTTACAATCCTAATACAACACTCCAATTGAAGGTGTTTGGAGTAATCTAGTAGGATCTCCATACAGCAAGACAATAGGGCATTTACAACCCTAATACAACACTCCAATTGATGGTGTTTGGAGCACACTAGTAGTATCTCTATATAGCAAGATAATATGGATTTTACCACCCTAATAAAACGCTCCAAATGAAGGAGTTTCGAGCACTCTAGTCATGTCTCCAGAAGACAATATAATTGGGTATTTACAACCTTAATACAACACTCCAATTGAAGGTGTTTGGAGCACTCTGGTAGTGTCTCTATACGGCAAGATAAAAAGGCATCTACAATCCCAATACAACACTCCAATTAATGGTGTTTGGAGCATTCGAATAATTTATTTATATGACAAGATAATAGGGCTTTTACAACCCTAATGCAACACTCTAATTGAACATGTTTGGAGCACTCTAGTAGCATTTCCATTTGGCAATATATAGGGAATTTACAACCCCCAATACAACACTCCAATTGAAGGTGTTTGAAGCAATCTAGTAGGGTCTCCATACAGCAAGACAATAGGGCATTTATGACCCTAATACAACACTCCAATCGAATGTGTATGGCGCACTCCAGTAGCGTCTCTAGATGGCAAGATAATAGGGCATTTACAATCGTAACACAACACTCCAATTGAATGAGTTTGGAGCACTCTAGTAGTGTCTCCAGATGGCAAGATAATTGGGCATTTACAACCCTAATACAACACTCCAATTGAAATTGTTTAGAGCACTCTAATAGTGTCTTCATATGGCAATATAAAAGGGCATTTACAACTCTAGTACAACACACCAATTGATGGTGTTTGGAGCAATCTAGTAGTGTATTTAAGTGGCAAGATAATAGGGCTTTTACAACTTCATAGTGTTTGGAGCAATCCCGCAGCCACGAGTAATGACAGAGCCCTGCCGTAAACCTACAACTTCATGTATACTTACAAGGCAATTAAAATATTTTCATCACATCACAATAAAAGACATTAAGTTTATATATAATAGTCCAAGTACAAAATCTATGGTACAAGTAGGTAATACAAAAGGTATCTCATACGGATACCAACCATAAGGTATGACAATATATAAATGAATGCACATGCTTAACAACAAATAATCAAATGAAACACAAATTATGGAATTTCCAAGATGAAGTTCGAACAAGCACATATTAGGCTTAACTCGTCTTATTATGGCTAGTAGCACCTATAGATGTTCAACCGAGCTGGACCCTTTATCTGACCCTCATCTGTAAGGTTACTGACACCTACAGATGTTCCACCAAGCTAGACCCTTTATCTGACACCCATCTGTAAATGCTTTGGCTTAACCATTTACTAATGTCTGGTTCAAGGTCATAAAGAGAAAATTCACTTGAAATAATTCGTATCAACCTTAACATAATTCTTTATACTTTCCTTAACATAATCCATATACCTTTGTATCAATCTTCTTTATGTTAAAAACGGAGAGTGCTATTGGAGGAAGAGAAAACAAGAACACAAAATAAATGAAAAATAGAATTTTGAACAGTAGCCCAAAATTCTGACCCTTTGTTACTTAAAATGCAATAACTTTTTATAGAAAACTCGAAACGACTTGAAACTTGAACCACCAGAAACTAGACTCCAAGACATATGAAATAAACTCGTCATTTGTCTAGAATGATTTACAATTGCCCTTTCAAATTAGCTCATTAATCAGCCTCAAAATGTGTCCACTGTGGAGTCACGAATTTAATGGCAAATCAAATTTATTCATCAACACTTTATTCACCTTTATTACTTAACATCAATCTATTTATTCTCATACCAAATTGGATGGTTGAATATATAAAAGATTTAAGAGGTAACAAATCAATTTATCCACTACCCAAACCCTAGATTATCAAAACCGAAATAAATTCCATATTTTTCCAATTTTCCCACTATACAAACCGCAATTCAATCAACACCAAATTAATTTCAGATTTTAAAGGAGTGAGAGGGGAACTTACCAATTAACACATTTATTTGTTGGATTAGACTAGACAAATCAAAACCCTTCTCTAATTTTTGGATTTGAACCAAACTCTAGATAGAAAATCAAGATTAAGATGGAATTGAGAAGAGAATCACTAAATTAACATCCTAGAAGCATAATGGAGATAGATTACTCATAATTTATACAAACATTTCAGATTTGAGCAAAACACTAACAATGGAGATAAAATTCAGATTTTTGAGAAGAAAAAAAAAAGAAATACCAAATGGAGAACGAGTTGGCTACTAGAGAGAGAGATAATCAATCCTTTCCAAGTTATTTGATGGATTTTTGAGGGAGAAGAGAGTGATCTCTCTCTTTTTCTTTCTTTTGGTAGACCACACACAAGAAGAGATGGAGGGAGAGAGAGAGAGAGACAACATGTAATTTTGAAAATTTGCTAAATCTCCACTTGTTTAATATTAATAAAAGAAGAACACACACACACACATATATATAGGAATATGCTAGCATGCTATGCATAGCATAGAGCCCCTCCATGCAACACCTTGGATTTTGACTTTTTAAAATACTAACGGTCGATCCGAACCATTCATCTTATTCTTCATATTAATATGTGTTTGGGGACCAAATTTTACATTTTTTAGAATTTGTTTACTATTTCTTTAGATTTATTGAAAATCGCTTTTTTTTTATGGTCCAAATTTGCTGAAAACAGCGATTTTCAATAAATCTAAAGGAATAATAAAAAAAATTCAGAAAATGTAAAATTTGGTCCCCAAACACATATTAATATGGAGAACAAGATGAACGGTTCGGATCGACCGTTAGGATTTTGAAAAGTCAAAATCCAAGGCGTTGCATGGAGGGGCTCTATGCTATGCATATCATGCTAGCATATTCCATATATATATATATATATATATATATGGATTTGGCTAATATGCTATGGGTAGCTAAGAGGACTCCCGTGCTACGGCTCAATATTCGACTTTTCAAAATTCTAACGGTCAATCCAAACTGTTCATCTTGTTCTCCATATTAATATGTGTTTGGAGACCAAATTTTACATTTTTTGGAAATTTTTTACTATTTTTTTAGATTTATTGAATATCGCTGTTTTTTATGGTCCAGATTTGTCTAAAAAACAACGATTTTCAAAAAATCTAAAAAAATAGTAAAAAATTTCCAAAAAATGTAAAAGGGTCTCCAAACACATATTAATATGGAGAACAAGATGAATGGTTCGGATTGACCGTTAGAATTTTGAAAAGTCAAATATTGAGCAGTAGCACGGGAGGCCTCTTAGCTACGCATAGCACCGTAGCCAAGTCCTATATATATATATAGAGAGAGAGAGAGATAGGCTAATTTATAATCAATTGCACCACGCCTCTCATGAAACCAATTGATTTTCTGAATTTTAAAGTTCAAATGATCGATCCGAACCGTTAAATGTGTTCTCCATATTAAAATGTGCTTGGAGACCAAATTTTACATTTTTTGGAATTTTTTTACTATTTCTTAA
>JARJHM010000366.1:15000-313729 GCA_033356055.1 Carex pumila
CGTCTTCAGATGGCAACATAATAAGGCATTTACAACCCAAATACGACACTCCAATTCAACATGTTCGGAGCACTCTAGTAGTGTCTCTATACGGCAAGATAAAAGGGCGTTTAGAATCCTAATAAAACACTCCAACTAATGGTGTTTGGAGCACTCTAGTATTATTTTTTAATGGCAAAATATAGAGATTTTGCAACCCTAATCCAACACTCCAATTGAACATGTTTGTAGCACTCTAGTAGCGTCTCTCTATAGGTTAATAATAACAAGGCACTTACAACCCAAATATGACACCCCAATTGAAGGTGTTTCGAGTACTCTAGTTGCGCCTCTAGATAGCAAAATAATAGCGCATTTACAACCGTAATACAACACTCTAATTGAAGGTGTTTGGAGCATTCTAATAGTGTTTTTATATGGCAAGATAAAGGGCGTGTACAACTCCAATACAACACTCCAATTGAAGGTGTTTGGAGCACTATAGTAGTGTCCCTCTATAGGATGATAACAAGGCACTTACACCCGAAATATAACACTCCAATTGAAGTGTTGCATTAGGGTTGTAAAAGCCCTGTTATCTTGCCAAATAAAGACACCACTAGAGTGCTCCAAACACCTTCAATTGGACTGTTGTATTAGCGTTGTAAATGCCAATTGTCTTGCCTTCTGGAGACACGACTAGATTGCTCCAGACTCCTTCATTTGGAGTGTTATATTGGAGTTGTAGATACCCTATTATCTTGCCATCTGGAGACGCAACTAGAGTGCTCCAAACACCTTCAATTGGAGTGTTATATTTGGGTTGTAAGTGCCTTGTTATCATCCATATTTGGGTTGTAAGTGTCTTTTTATCATCCTATAGAGAGACACTATTAGAGTGCTCGAAACACCTTCAATTAGAGTGTTGTATTGGGGTTGTAAATGCCCTATTATCTTGCCATCTGGAGACGCTTCTAGAGTGCTCCAAACACCTAAAATTGGAGTGTTGTATTAGGGTTGTAAAAGCCCTATTATCTTGCCATATAGAGACACGACTAGAGTGCTGAAAACACTTCCACTTGGAGTGTTATATTTGGGTTCTAAATTCCCTATTATATTTCCAAATGGAGACGCTACTAGAGTGCTCCAAACACTTTCAATTGAAGTGTTGCATTAGGGTTGTAAAAGCCCTATTATCTTGCCATATAAAGAGACCAATAAAGTGCCCCAAACACCTTCAATTGGAGTGTTGTATTAGTGTTGTAAATGCTCGATTATCTTGCCTTCTGGAGATACGACTAGAGTGCTCCAAACTCCTTCAATTTGAGTGTTATATTAGGGTTGTAAAAGCTCTATTATCTTGTTATATAGAGACACTACTAGTGTGCTCCAAACACCAGCAATTGGAGTGTTGTATTGGGGATGTAAACACCCTTTTATCTTGCCATATTGAAAAACTACTAGAATGCTCCAAACACCTTCAATTGGAGTGTTGTATTAGGGTTGTAAATGTGCTATTATCTTGCTATCTAGAGACACTACTAGAGTGCTCCGAACTCTTTGAATTGGAGTGTCGTATTAGGATTGTAAATGCCCTATTATCTTGCTATATAGAGACACAACTAGAGTGCTCCAAACACCTTCAATTGGAGTGTTATATTTGGGTTCTAAGTGCCGTGTTATCATCCTATAGAGAGACACTACTAGAGTGCTCCAAACACCTTCATTGGAGTGTTGTATTGGAGTTGTAAATGCCCTATTATCTGGCCATATGGAGACATAACTAGAGTGCTCCAAACACCTTCAATTGGAGTATTATATTTGGGTTGTAAGTTGTTACTTTAGAAAATTTTAAATAATAAAAAAATTAGATTGTTTAAAACATAATCAAAAAATTTATAGATGAACTAGGAGTTTAAAATGAAAATGATTATAACATTAGTCTGAAATTTCAAAAGAGTCAGACTTAATCGAATCTTGAATTTTATACCTTACATAAATTAAAGATTTATTAAGAAATCTAGGGATTTTTATATACACAACTATATATGTATATAGAGAGAGAGAGAGAGAAAGAGAGAGAGAGATAGGCTAATGTGCATTCGAATGTATATGGTCCGAAGTGCTTACGGTCCAAATTTGAAATTTCAAAATCCAAACGGTCGATCCGAACCATTCATCTTGTTCTATTTTTCATTTATTTTGTGTTCTTGTTTTCTCTTCCTCCAATAGCACTCTCCGTTTTTAACATAAAGAATATTGATACAAAGGTATATGGATTATGTTAAGGAAAGTATAAAGAATTATGTTAAGGTTGATACGAATTATTTCAAGTGAATTTTCTCTTTATGACCTTGAACCAGACATTAGTAAATGGTTAAGCCAAAGCATTTATAGATGGGTGTCAGATAAAGGGTCTAGCTTGGTGGAACATCTGTAGGTGTCAGTAACCTTACAGATGAGGGTCAGATAAAGGGTCCAGCTCGATTGAACATCTATAGGTGCTACTAGCCATAATAAGACGAGTTAAGCCTAATATGTGCTTGTTCGAACTTCATCTTGGAAATTCCATAATTTGTGTTTCATTTGATTATTTGTTGTTAAGCATGTGCATTCATTTATATATTGTCATACCTTATGGTTGGTATCCGTATGAGATACCTTTTGTATTATCTACTTGTACCATAGATTTTGTACTTGGACTATTATATATAAACTTAATGTCTTTTATTGTGATGTGATGAAAATATTTTAATTGCCTTGTAAGTATACATGAAGTTGTAGGTTTACGGCAGGGCTCTGTCATTACTCGTGGCTGCGGGATTGTTCCAAACACTATGAAGTTGTAAAAGCCCTATTATCTTGCCACTTAAATACACTACTAGATTGCTCCAAACACCATCAATTGGTGTGTTGTACTAGAGTTGTAAATGCCCTTTTATATTGCCATATGAAGACACTATTAGAGTGCTCTAACAACTTCAATTGGAGTGTTGTATTAGGGTTGTAAATGCCCAATTATCTTGCCATCTGGAGACACTACTAGAGTGCTACAAACTCATTCAATTGGAGTGTTGTGTTACGATTGTAAATGCCCTATTATCTTGCCATCTGGAGACGCTACTGGAGTGCGCCATACACATTCGATTGGAGTATTGTATTAGGGTCATAAATGCCCTATTGTCTTGCTGTATGGAGACCCTACTAGATTGCTTCAAACACCTTCAATTGGAGTGTTGTATTAGGAGTTGTAAATTCCCTATATATTGCCAAATGGAGACGCTACTAGAGTGCTCCAAACATGTTCAATTAGAGTGATGCATTAGGGTTGTAAAAGCCCTATTATCTTGTCATATAAATAAATTATTAGAGTGCTCCAAACACCATTAATTGGAGTGTTGTATTGGGATTGTAGATGCCTTTTTATCTTGCCGTATAGAGACACTACCAGAGTGCTCCAAACACCTTCAATTGGAGTGTTATATTAAGGTTGTAAATACCCAATTATATTGCCTTCTGGAGACATGACTAGAGTGCTCGAAACTCCTTCATTTGGAGCGTTTTATTAGGGTGGTAAAATCCATATTATCTTTCTATATAGAGATACTACTAGTGTGCTCCAAACACCATCAATTGGAGTGTTGTATTAGGGTTGTAAATGCCCTATTGTCTTGCTGTATGGAGACCCTACTAGATTACTCCAAACACCTTCAATTGGAGTGTTGTATTAGGATTGTAAATTCCCTATTATATTGCCAAATGGAGATGCTACTAGTGTGCTCCAAACACGTTCAATTGAAGTGTTTTATTAAAGTTGTAAAAGCCTTATTATCTTGCTATATAAATACACTACTAGAATGCTCCAAACACCATTAATTGGAGTGTTGT
This sequence comes from Carex pumila, assembly GCA_033356055.1. Taxonomy (NCBI): domain Eukaryota; kingdom Viridiplantae; phylum Streptophyta; class Magnoliopsida; order Poales; family Cyperaceae; genus Carex; species Carex pumila. Next base: position 18,868 of record JARJHM010000366.1, read on the forward strand.
ATTGGGGTTGTAAACGCCCTTTTATCTTGCTGTATAGAGACATTACTATAGTGCTCCAAACACCTTCAATTGGAGTGTTGTATTCGTGTTGTAAATGCCCAATTATCTTGCTATCTAGAGATACTATTAGTGTGCTCCAAACTCCTTCAAATGGAGTGTGGTGTTACGATTGTATATTCCCTATTATCTTGCCATCTGGAGACGTTACTAGAGTGCTCCATACACATTCAATTGGAGTGTTGTATTATGGTCGTAAATGCCTTATTGTACCCTACTAGATTGTTCCAAGCACCTTCAATTGGAGTATTATATTAGGGTTGTAAATGTCATATTATCTTGCCAGCTGGAGACACGACTAGAGTGCTCGAAACACCTTCAATTGGAGTGTTGTATTAAGGTTGTAAATGTCCTATTATGTTGTGATATGAAGACCCGACTAGCGTGCACCATGTTAGGTTTCGGATACCACTTTTGGGGATTTTGCGGTAACCAAAACCCGTTTAGGCTTAAGGTGTTGAATGACCGTAGAACAAAAAATTAATACAACCAACTTAAGCTCAGGATTAAACGGGGTATTTCAGGAAACTTTCCAAGGCGGTCCACCTTCAGTATTCCTTTGGCATAAAAACCCAATTTAATCCTTTTACATATCTTCTCCATGATTGATTTCTAAAACTTTAATCTACTTACCAATTAAATAGATTAATATAACATATTTATACCTTGTTTCCAAATCACAGTTGGAATGCAGACCGAGCGTGTAGAGCTACATCACGGAAGGAATCGACTCGTCTCAGAGCATCAGACGTCTGATGCCTCTATCGGTTATCCACCAGGACTAACCAGAGAGTGGTTTATTTCTTCTGCCAGAAATACCGTAAACTGCGGAATTCTGCAAAAACACTATTCATGAGAAAAAGACGAAAACTCGTAAACACAAATTTTCGGTTACTCAGTTTCATCAAATGATCAAAACTGACATACCGTGAAATTCGGTAAAAAACACTATTCATCAATCCCGTAAATATACTCCACAACAACCCGCAAGATTATACGTCAACTACGTATAACTTTCTTTTCTCAACCGAAACACTATTTGGGAGAGAAACCGAGAAAGAGAGAAAATACCGATCGATTCTGCACGAAACAATACAAGTGAATTAGTGGTTTTTCTCTCTACATGCACCCCTCTATTATAGGCTTTTGAGGAGGTTCGCAAAAGATCGAAATACCCCTCAACATATGCCTATTTACAAGATATTCCATTGAATGGATAAGGATGACATGTGGATAAGATCGATGACACATCATGCGAATAAACACGAATCTGAAAAGACCCGAATGCCCTCGGCCCGAACACAAATAATGTTCGTATAATTATTCTGAACAATTATATATATTTTTCTATGGTTGTTTGTTTCGGTATCGATGACGTGTCATCTGGATAGGATCGATGACATGTCATGCGGAAAAGGACGAATCTGAAAAGACTCGAATGCCCTCGGCCCGAACACAAATAATATTCGTATAATTATTCTGAACAATTATATATATTTTTCTTGCGGTTGTTGTTTCGGTAATTTATACAACGTGTCATGCATATTTATAAATTAACCGGTTAACTTTTATACAACGTGTCATACACGTAATAAATTAACCAATGTTTTTGCTTGTTATTTTTACATAACATTTATAATTTAATTATAACACGTATAATTAATTATAACCATCTTACTATTGATCATAACTGATTTATAATCAATCACAATAAGATTCTCCGATTAACTCCTATATGGTGTGACCCAATATGATCTGTGTTATGTTGGTAAATAGAGTTAAAATTGTTTTAACTTCTATAATCATGGGTGGCGTCTGGCAACACATCATGACCATCAAATTACACAGATGATGCTGTACAATACAATATCACGATTCAGTAAACAATTTACTTGCGTCTGTTTTTCTGTCTCATAGCTATCGGATTAGTTTTAAGGTAGATGTGTGTCATCCTTGTAAACTTAATCTTTTCTTGATCTTGAGCAGATTATCAAATATGATTACTCTTGTAATCATACCTCGCGCTGATAATCTTACTCTATCAAGGGGCCCAGTGATGCTATAGCTCGTATAAAATACGAGGGACAAATAGTACTCTTGGTAGACTATCACTTCCTTAGCTAAGCTATACATATGGGAATGCTACTGTTATGACTGCTTTTTACGGACAGCGGTAGATAACAATCACACATACATATTTCTCAGTGGGAACGATAAATACCTCATACTGTAGAATGTGACACTAAATGAAAACATAAATGACACGAACACAATTCTATTTAATGTTTCATTCGGGGTCTGTCAAATACCATGTTCCTAGAACATGTATCTATGTGATTAAAATGACATCTCGTGTCAGGTGGTTTGTAAAACTTAACCATCTTTTAATCCACATACTAACCTTATAGCGGTAATTAGTGTTCCTGCTAATTACCTTGGTCAATGACCTTTTAAGATTAAGAGTATATATCATCTATATTATGGAGTTTCATAATTTCAGTCATGAACTAGAAATGATCCATAAATGCAATAATACTCAAGGCAACAAAATGATATTAATCATCTAATTCATGAACAAAGTTTTATGATAAATTATCGTATTATTGACTGCTAGATTATTACAAACTAACACACCAAACACCTTCAATTGGAGTGTTGTTTTAGGGTTGTAAATGTCATATTATCTTGCCATATACACTACTAGAGTGCTCCAAATACTATCAATTGGAGTGTTGTATTGGGATAGTAAACACTCTTTTATCTTGCCATATAGAGACACTACTAGAGTGCTGCAAACACCTTCAATTGGAGTGTTGTATTAATGATTTTCTCTCTACCCCTCCACCCTTATTTATAGGCATTTTTGGTGGTTCCAAATTACCAAAATATCTTTATGAATAGTATGGAGGTTATGAATAATAAGGATGTTCCAAGGTGAAAAGACCAAAATGCCCTCAGTGGATGAGGATGATGACATGTCATGTGGATAAGGATGATGACATGTCATGTGGATAAGGATGATGACTTGTTATGTTGATAAGGATGACATGTGAAAAGACTAAAATGCCCTTGTCCAAAATTCAATTAACATCCATATAATTATTCTGAACAATTATATTTCTTACGATTATTGTTTCAGTAACTTTTATACAGTGTACCGTGTACGTTTATAAATTAACATTTTGTTTTTGTTCTGCCATCTTTACATGACATTTATAATTTAATTATATCATGTATAATTAATTATAACCATCTTATTATTAATCATAATCAATTTATAATCAATCAATAAGATTCTCCGAGTAGCTCATATACGATGTGACCTGATAGGATCTGTGTTATGTTGGTAAATAGAATTAAAACTCTTTTAACTTCTATAATCATGAGAAGCATCTAGCAAAACGCATCATAACCATCCAATTACATAGATGATGTTGTACTATGTAAACTATTTTACTTGTGTTAATTCTTCGTCTCATAGCTATCAAATCAGTTTCAAGGTAGGTGCGTGTCATCCTTGCAAACTTAATCTTTTCTTGATCTTGAGCAGATTATCAAATATAATTACTCTTGTAATTATACCGCTAGCAGATAATCTTACTCCATCAAGGATCTCAGTAATACTATAACTCGTATAATAAATATAAGGAACAATAGTACTTTTGGTAGTCCATCACTTCCTTAGCATAAGTTATGTATACCGAAGAGCTACTGTTATAGTACTTTTTACGGATAGATTTAGGTAACAATCACACATACACATATCTTAGTAAGAAAGATGAATACCTCATACTATAGAACTTAAAACTGAATGAAAGCATTAATGACACGAACACAATTCCATTTAATGTTTCATTCGGGGTCTGTCAAATACGTTCTTCCTGGAACAAATATCTATGTGATTAAAATGACACTCTTGTATATGGTATGTAAAACTTGACAATCTTTTAATTCACATACTAACCTTATAGTGGTCAATTAGTGTTCCTGCTAATTACATCGGTCAGTGACCTTTAAAAGTATATATCATCTATATTATAGTTTCACAATTCCAGTCATGAACTCAAAATGATTCACAAATGAAATAATACTCAAGGTAACAAAATGATTAATCATCCAATTGATGAACAAAAATATATATGATAAACTATCGTATTATTGACTTCTAGATTATTACAAACTAACATGTGAGAGGGGCTACATGTAAGTACTATAAACACTACGGCTAACGAGGCCTGGCCGTGGTTCAAAGGCCAAGGTTCTAACACAGTGGGCTCCCTTGGTAGGACATAGATTAGATAGCACCTCGAGGTTTAATTAGGAATTTATTTATTATTTGTAATCCTACATGCTATGAGGTTGGATAGTCGTTGCGTCCTTGTGTGACAAACATGTAAGTACTAGCACTTGTTGCTTAGTCGTTGCATCTGGACAAACATGTAAGTACTAGCACCTAAGCAACATAGTGTTGTGAATTTTAGGGGTGTTATTTTTGGACTAATTATCACACAAATGTTTTAAAGTAACTAAATTTGGGTTCAATACCCGAAGCAGTTGGTTTGTAACAAAAGACTAAATTAAATGTAAATAAAAGAGGGTTTTGTGATCAACATAACTAGGTCTAAAGGTTTTTGGTCAACAATCACTTGGTCAATCTATTTACTTTTGGAGTTCTTTAAATTCATGTTATGTCTTGATAGGGATTGGTTTATTTACCTCCTAACATTGCCATTCATAATTTCATGTCTTCACATTAATATACCACCAGCCTAGGCTGTCACCACCTATTTGGGTTCTTTAATTGAAGTCATTTACTTTTACTAATTTGTACTATATTTGGTAAATTCCTGATTAATAGAGCGATATTTTGGTTTCCCAATTATCCAAACCGAACCTTTGATTCTATGAATCCAAGGTAGACTTGACTTGGTCCATCTAAATCTATTATCCCTAAAATGATTTGTGTACAATTAAGGCATTTCTTCTAAGGTCACCATAGAGATAAAGGGTACTGTCACTACCCCCGCAAGGTCTGGTTAGCAAAAATGCATTCATGTATGACTCACAATATAAAATAGAACCAAATATCAAGCCAAACAGTCATTATAAAAAGAACATCCAAGTAAATAAACTAGCACAAGTTAATGACAACCTAAGCCCTTAGAGAGAAAATTAGCCTCTCATGGGTACAAAAGCAATAACATCCATGATAACAAACAAAGAATCTATACAATTAAAATCAAGAAAAATAACAAGAGAAATAGAATACACCAATTCCCAAGTTATGCCTCAATTCTTCCTTGCAAGCTCCTTGAGATCCGCCAAGTTCTTCAATCCTTCACGCCTTTGATTCACTTCGAAATATGATGGATGGAGAAGATGATTAGGGTTTGATAGAGGAGAATGGTGGAATGAATCATCCCTCTCCAAATGGCTGCCTGCTACCTTTTATAACCAAATTCATAACTTGGGGAATAATCAGGTGAAATATGGAAGTGAATCGAGCGAAGATTGCACAAAATCTGCACAAAATCTGCCAAAGATCTGGCTGGTGTGGCTTAGGGTGCGGCCTGGTCAGGCCGCACAGGCGACTGTGCTGTAAAGTGAAAGGAGAGTGTGTGGACAGGGGTGGCCGCACCTTCACCCACAAAAAGGCCTCTATCTTCTGGGGTGTTGTTCTGCCGAGATGTGCAGCTAGGAGTGCGGGCAGGGGTGGTCGGATAGGGGTCGCACCAATTATGCTGTGCTCTCTTCTGGCGCTTCTGAGAGGTGTGCAGGTGGGCTAGGATGCACAACCTCTCTGACTTTGTTGTTTGTGTTCTTTTTTCGATCGAGGTATCTTCTAAAGTGGATATGGTCGCACCAAGTGCCCCAGAGACTATTCCAAACCTTGCAAATGCTCTAAAACTACAAATAAAATGAGCAAACAACAGTAACTTGTTTATTGATGTATTTCTAAACTAAATTACGCTAAATTAAGCTAAATGCACAAAAATTGGTCAAATTATCAATACAAAACCCTAAGAAAAAGTGTATATATTTTGTACTTATCAAAATCCCCCAAGCTTAAACCTTGCTTGCCCTCAAGCAAAATCCAAACCTAGGCATTGGGCCAGTATCTAAACTCACCAAAGTTCCAATTAAATTCCTAAATACGAAAAACTTACATGATCTTGCAATTGTTAAAAACCTCAAGAATCATTTTGGAAGATGAATTGGGCTTCCTTAATCAATTGTAATTTACCCTACAATTTAATCATTCAAATTTCATAATCAAAGATACTTCAATATTTGTAAAAACTAATCATTTGGACTTATCAATATTTCATTCCTTTACCAAAATTAAGCCCTCGTTTTATGGTGATTTTTTTTTTCTTTTTGCTCCCCCCCAAACTTGGAACAACCTTAGGTTAGAAAGTCGCATACTACATTTGTTGATATATGCAAAGTTCTATTATTATATTTTTTAATTGGAAGACGAGCTCAAAGGCGTCCAATTGGACTTATTGTCAGTACTCTTATGTTCTCCATCTTTTAAAAAAAATATATACACACAAAAATTTATTTATATATTTTTTATTCCTTTGCATACACCATGAATACACACATCCAATGGTATTCATTCATACCAATAGATATCCCAATATTTATATTATTTTACAAAATTCCAAATTCCTTATTTAAAAGGACATAATTTGGTTTGAATTTTTTTTTTGATAAAATCTAGTTTATCATTTTTTCGATAAAATCTAATTTTTTATTTTTTCAAAGTCTCAAAACATCTCATCCTATGCAATTTTTAAAAATCAAATAAGGGGTTATTTCCAATTGTTTTAAAGTCATCCAAACTAAACCCAATTTTTTTAAATAGGTCCTTAACTCAAGCAATCACACAAGTTTTTCACTTAAAAATGTAAATTTTCAAAAAAAAATAAATAAACATGACCTAAATGCAGATACAATTTTCTTCTATTCCACCCCCAAAGCTTGAATGAAGCATTGACCTCAATGCTTAAATTCACACAAGAAAAGTAAACAGAAAAAAACATGAAAACTAACCATACATGGAGTGAATGTGAAGCGAGGGCGCCTCACTGATTGGGTGGGGAGGGTGTGGTTGAGTTGTTGCTGCCGCTGCTTGCCAAGCTCTTCTTGCGCGAGGGGGTGTCGGAGGGTCTTCGCACTCCTCATCTTGGACATTGGCCTCATATGCTTGAAAGCTATACCAGTGGGCATAGTAGGCATCATCCTCTGCATTGTCAATTTGAGCCTGCATGCCGTTGAGGCGGAGGTTGAGAGCATTGAATTGAGAAGTGACATTGGTGACAAGCGAAGCAAAGCGGGCATCCAAACCAACAATGAATTGTTGCATTTGTCCCTGCATAAAATCCATTAGTTGTTGGTAGGAGGCACCGGCTTGAGCGGCGTGTGCTGCAGCAGGGTCATCGTCAGGTGGGGCCAAGGCCACTGTGGCCACACCCTCCAATTTTCAGGTAGATTGTCGGAGGGGATCAATGTCTTCCTCCAAGGGCGACTGGTAGTGGTGATGCTCGAGACCATTGCTCAGCCAAGAGGTGTTAGTGGCATCACGAGTGATCAACCTCATTTGAGTTAGGTACTCGAGGTTTTGGGTGATGTGGCCTCCAATTAGCTCATCGGCTCTGTCAACGTGGAGAGCGTTGGCCAGCTTGGTGATAATGCCTCCCACAGTGATTTGACCATTCGGGCAGTGCTCAGTGGTGACTTGGTAGAGATGACAGCAGAGGTAGTAGCCAAAGTGTGGCAAGAGATGTGGCTCCCCATGGTTCCTGCACAACATGCAATACAAATAAAAAGTCTCGGCTTCATTAAATTTAGCCATCGTCTAACCTCGCCCAAAAAGGGTGTATGCCAGGACTCGCTGTATGTAGCAGAGAGTAGGGTGCAAAATGGCCCTGTTCATCTGGCGGGAGAGCACCTCGGTTTGAAAGATGGTGGTCCTGAACGCACCATTGGTATATTGGGATATGATTTTCAATGAAAAAAAAGGCATATTTCTCTAAACTTAGTTGAGCATATTTTTTGCATTTTTCTTTCATTCTTGCTACCAATCTCATTCTTCCATTTAATTGGGTTAGCTGCTGTTCCTCAATTTAACAGTTATTAGTTAACTATAATTGTTTTTCTAGCATCGATCATGTACGTATCAAGATTATGCACAATTTCGTTCATCTATGAAATTTGTTGATATGTATAATTAGAATTTGTGCTTTATATATATATCAAACTCCGAGTTTTCTAAAAATACCTAAATTTATAAATATTTTACTATAAATAACCACATTTTTATCAAAATTTTATTTTTTCCCAAACCGTATAGATTATTTACAGTTTCAATTAAAAATTCAAACCGTAAATATTTCTTACGGTTTGATTTTTTTTATTTAAAAATTCAGACCGTATATATTTCCTTACTGTGTGAGGGTTTTTTTTTTTTAAGCTCAACTTTGCACCTCTGGTTAACATATCAAAACACCTTCAAAAATTATAAAAATTTACCGACATGCTTTCTTAACTTCATAGAATAAGACTGTGAAGTTTCATACAAAATCTCAAAACAGATCGTGAGATATCGGCTCTCAAAAATTACCCGAACTGCTGAAGGAGTGCTTTTGAACCCAAATTTGCACCTCTGATTAACATATCAAAACACCTTCAAAAATCATGAAAATTTACCGACATCCCACGATTTGAAGATGTTTTGATACAAAATTCATGAAAATTTGCACCTGCTAACGAAGTCAAGAATGCATGTCGATAAATTTTCATGATTTTTTAAGGTGTTTTGATATGTTAATCAGAGGTGCAAATTTGGGCTCAGAAGCACTCCTTCAGCAGTTCGGGTAATTTTTGAGAGTCAATATCTCACAATCTATTTTGAGATTTTGTATGAACTTCACAGGCTTGTTCTATGAAGTCAAGAATGCATGTCGGTAAATTTTCATGATTTTTGAAGGCGTTTTGATATGTTAATCAGAGGTGCAAATTTGGGCTCAGAAGCACTCCTTTAGCAGTTCGGGCAATTTTTGAGAGCCGATATCTCACGATCTATTTTGTGATTTTGTATGAAACTTCACAGTCTTGTTCTGTGAAGTCAAGAATGCATGTCGGTAAATTTTCATGATTTTTAAAGGTGTTTTGATATGTTAATCAGAGGTGCAAATTTGGGCTCAGAAACACTCATTCAGCAATTTGGGCAATTTTTGAGAGCTGATATCTCACGATCTGATTTGAGATTTTGTATGAAACTTCACAGTCTTATTCTATGAAATCAATAATGTATGTCGGTAAATTTTCATAATTTTTTAAGGTGTTTTGATATGTTAACCAAAGGTGCAAAGTTGGTCTAAAAAAAAGAAAAACTCAAATGAATATATACGGTTCGAATATTTAAATAAAAAAAAAATTCAAATCGTACGGAATATTTACGGTTTGAATTTTTAATTGAAACCGTAAATAATCTGTACGGTTTGGACAAAAATAAAATTTTGACAAAAATGTTTTTATTAAATATTTATAAATTTGAGTATTTTTAAAAAAAATCGGTATCAAACTTCTACACAACTCTTTTTTATTTTTTATTTTTTTTGTAAGAAACTTGTGCACAATTTTAATTCATGGTTTAACACTGTAGGTGTTAAAAAAACTATCCAGCAATAGCAACGTGTCGTCTCTCTCATCTACTGAATACAAGAAGATGAGTAGAGAAGAACTAGAATACAAAATTACAAAGCTCAAAGTCAAAATTGAGAAGATAGAAAAACGTGGAAGAGGTCATGAAACAAGTGACAGTGAACAATCCAAGCAACAGATGCTAAAAATAGCTCAGGAGACGGTAGAAGAACCACACAATAATGGAAAAGTTCAATACAAGCTTTGTGTACTCTTTTCATCTCGATAACGGGACTATCGTGACTGGAGCGTTGGATAGTCTCAGCGATTGGTGGAAAGATGAAGTACGCTCTTATCAGGAGAATCAAGAAGGTACTGTGGCAGGGATCTCTTCCATTGATTCGAGTGACTCCGGTGCATGTGAATGACAATAAATTGTGAGGAACGGATCGATCCACAATTATTGTTTTTCTTTTAAATATTTTAGAGATGTGAAGAGCAGATGTTTTTTTTATTTTTTTATCCTTATTATGCTTACATTTTATGTTACGTAATGTTTGAACAACATATATTGATGTGTACGTACTGCATGATGACCTGTTAGTTGAGTATTTTTTTTGAAGGAATTTTAATTCTTTTGGGGAAAAATGATGAGATGATATATATATAGAGAGAGATGGGCTAAGGTGAGTTGCGAAGTAAAGCGACTATTTTACTTCATGCTTATATTTTGTAATTTTAAAGTTCAAAACATCGATTCGAACCGTTCATCTTATTCTCCATATTGAAATGTGCTTGGAAACCAAATTTTACATTTTTTTTGGAAAATTTTTACTATTTATTAAGCAATTTTGAATGCCGCTGATCTGATGGTCCAGAAAATTTTACTGTTTTTTACTGTTCATATCAAAACAGCAATTTCAAAAATGCTTAATAAATAATAAAAAAATTTCAAAAAATATAAAATTTGGTCTCCACGCACATTTCAATATGGATTCATATCTAACGGTTCGGATCGGTCGTTTAAACTTTCAAAATGAAAATACGGCGTAAAGTAGAAACGCATTTTACTTCGCAACTCACCGTAGCCCATCTCTCTCTATATATATAGAGAGAGAAAGGTTAAAATACACCTTCCTCTCATATCTTCATTTTCAAAGTTCAATAGCCGATTTGAATCTTCCAACGTGTTCTTTATATTAAAATATGTTTGGAGACCAAATATTACATTTTTTGGAAAAATTTTACTGTTTTTTCAGAATTTTGTAAAATTACGCTCCAGTCATGCCGGCACCAAAATAAAGGCATGATTTGTGCCAGCTGGAGCTCTAGAATTTGTAATAATAAACATTCTTAAACTGTTAGATAATATGAAACCTTTTGCCCGATCGCTGTTATATTCTTTAATTAAGATTTCAGAACAATACATAGATAAAGCAAATACGACATAATTAATAACCATCGACATGAATGTTCAAAAAAAAAAAAAAAAACAATTTAATCTGAGAATAATTAAAAATAATTAAAACAAATATGACACAGTATCATTGGCATTAATGTCAAGGGAATTCATTGTTGTTCACTTGTTCTTTGTTGCATAATAATAACTTTAAAACCGAATGGAGCTGGGATCTCCTTGATGCCTCTAATGAACTCCAATTTGAATTGGGTCACTATGTTTATTATAAACTTGTAACTTAGGTCGATCAACCCATTTCTAGTAGCTCTATTTTTTAGACTACTCAGGTGTTTTGCTTATTATCCAGATCTAAAGGGCATTTCACAAAATAACACAAAAATATTGATTAAGGCTTTGAGGGGTCATCATCCTCCCTAAAAATGATTTTATCATATGAATTGACAAGTACATTGGCGTCACAATTGAGATGCCAATAATTCACATGTGATCAAGTCATCAGCCGATGACGATTGACCTGACCCTATCACTGGTACCAGGCTAAACAAAGCTTCCTCCCCTAATTTCATGCTTTTATCTAAAAAGGCTTCTGAGAACACACAATCCATGACATCTCCACTTAACAAAAGCCTTGTTGGATAATAGAACCTCAAAATCTGCATAACAGAACAAAAAAATATATCAGTAATCAAACAAACTTAACTTTCTAAGTTCCAAAAAGGATCTTAGCAACTGAGACTCACCACCAAATCAACCCACGAGAAACCATTCTCGCATAAGATCTTAGCAACAAAGGAGGCACAGAATGTTGCAATTGTCTTCATATCCTTCTTAGATCCACATTGGAATTGAACCACACTGCCATCTTGTTGTGAGCATATCTTTGATGCCTCAGTATTGGTGATAGAAACAATAGCCGAAAGAAGCTTTCCATTGATGTTGCAAAATTGATAACACGTCTCATCCAATTGTAATTTGCCAGATATTTTCTCTAATTGTGTTCTCAACTTGCCCATCTTCAGTTCCTCATCTTCTTCTTCAATTTCTGGTGTGTAAACAACAGGCTTTACTTCTACACTTGCCCTGCAACAAAAGTAAACCCAATTGGTTACAACTTACAACTTCCAATAAAACCGAGGTGCAACCAAACAGGTGTGGTACGTACTTCTCTTTTCTTTTGGCATACCTTGATGTACGCCAAACCATAAAACTATGTTGCTTTCATAATTTCAACAAGTGCAGGAGGAGCCTAAAGGAAACAATGTTATTGAGTAATTATGCTTTGAGCATAGGTGGTAATGTAATATTTCTTTTGATGATATATCTGGCAATGCTTGCAAAATTAATTGAGATGAATTCAGGATTGAACAGTAGTTGTGGCATTTGAAGCTCTTTTGACCTAGGTACCGGGATGTGGTACCAATTATCAAGTAGGATAGTGTAGAACTTCTTAGTGTTTTTCCACAGGTATCAGGGTGTGGTACCTTTATGGACTTTTTAGATTCGCTAAAACTGATAGTTTGAACCACTTTCAAAAAATAAAATTCAATAAGTTGCATTAGGTTCTTTAAAAAAAATAGAGAGAGAACTATAGAAACTCCGAAACAAAGAATTAAAGAAGAATGATTAAGGTATTGGAAACATTATTACCCTTTGGGGAGATCAGAAGCAATGACATAAAGAAAAGTGGGTCCATCAGAGGAGTCGAAAGAGCTCCTGAGTTGCTCCTGAACTTGGGTTTTTTCACTAGATGTCAAACGGGCAGAGCAGTAAATGACAAAAAGGAAAGTGGAGGTCATAACGGAGGCATTAAAAGAGGTAGCTACGGCATTGCTGTTTTGTAAGGCCTGTTCAAGTTCAGCCATGGGACCTCCCGCACAGAGGTCCATAGTTGCCGGGTCAAGACCGAGTTGACCCGCCATATAAAGGACCCCTTTATACTGTGTAGCCTGGAAAGGAAGAAAACACCTCAGTTTTAGTAATGACATTGAAAAGTGCTACTATCAAAACACAAGTGCAAGTTAAATTAAGACATGCAACACTATTTAGCATGACTTGGCTACATCAGAATTATTTTTTTTTCATTATTTTTAGGTGGAGGGGATATTGGAGAGTTTACCAGCTAAACTGAATCACTGAGACCCAGTTAAATAAAAGAAAAATGCCTATATTTATGTAAGTTCTATACAGATTGGTATGCATAAATTGGTAATTCGCAATGCATTGAATTGAAGCGAATAACATGCTATCATACCAAATCCTATTTTGCCTTAACTAATCTCCTTATCAAACCCCAAGTTGTGCTAGTATGCCTCAATTCAGGAAGTTGATATAAAATAAGATAATTAATTAGCCACCAAGGCTGAGCTTACTCACAAAAGTTAATTCAAAAGAAAAATAATGTCAAATTGGCAAACTCACTTGACTGTAAGGCCCGATACAACTAGGAGCCCAGCAGGAAATACTCTGCACATGAAGCACCTTCTTCCTTTCAGGTTCTCTGGCCACCAAGACCTCCACATATGCCCCACCTGACCCACACTCTACCAACGGCAGCTCTATTGTGCTTCTTGAAGGAACCCCAAAATGGCATTTTGTGCCAGTAATGTACTTAACGTACACCTCATTCGCATGTGCAAATTTTTTCATGTCTGAGATGTATAGGTGAATGTAGAGTACATTGACCCAGCCAAAGCCTTCAGCACCAAGTCGCAACTCAATTTCTCTGAGGACTGCAGCTAGATCTTTCTCTAGACCTAAGAGTGTGATAGAAAGAGCAGGTATGACTAAAAGATGTACCATTTTTATACCGGATTGAATACCGATGGATGATAATTTTGTTTCCTTTTTCTTAATTGATATCTAATAGAGGATAAATGAGATTAAACAAGTTACTATACAACACTCATAACATAAGTACATAACACTGGTTCAGGTACTGACACGAGAGGGAGAAGAAAATAGAAAATTTTATTTGTGTACCATTTGATGTTTTAGAAGAATTCCGAATCCAACATCCAATAGAGAATAATTTCCTGCCAGTAGAAGAGATGCGGAAATCTACTCCTTTATTAGTTTCATCGGAATCAAATTCTGAATCCAACATATGTAAACCTGCCACCTGGGTAGAAGTAGGGTTTCCCTCCACTTCATAAACAGCAGGGGTGTGACCCAATGAAGCATTCTTTTGTTCGAGATGGAAAGCCAAGGGATGGAGAACACCAACTGATGCAATAGTAGAATTGGGGTTGTCGAGTATCCCTTTATACTTATCTATAACAATTCTCGCATTCTGTACAAAAAAAAAAATGAACACATTGAAATGATCCTGATGTAACAATAACATGACGAAGCGCCACACATTGAAATGATCCTGATGTAACAATAACATGACGAAGCGCCAGAGAACTTACATGAAACAAAGGACAATCAAGAGTTAATGTTTCATATTCTCCTCCTTCACCGCACACATGTATTCCATATTTTCTAAACAAAAAAGGTTGTCAGAAAACACTAATTAGCCAGGATAAAGTCAGATATCAGCAAGTTCAACAACTCCCAAGATATGTATTAGTTATGAAATCATCACAAGCTGTTCTTGTATGTAGCAAAGAAACCTTCATTCAAAATATAAAAAAAAAAAGGAACATCATAGTCCCCCATTTTATGTTGCTGGTGTACTTTGAGCACATTATTTTCACGTTAAATTGACCTTTCTTACAGTTGATTGCACAAATTAGTTGGACGAGAGGGAGGGAAGGGTGAATCAACAAACTTACTCGTTCAATTTAAGGAGATGTGATTTGAGATCTTTTAGTTCCCTTCCCAAATGCTCAGAAGGGCTCAATCCAATAGCTGCAACCTACTCAACCAAATAAAACTGTAGTTAAAATTTTATTTTTCCTCTCCAAACATCTCAGTTTATTGAATTTTAGGTGGATTTAAAAAAAATCATTCTTCAATTTCATCCCCATCATTACAAATTAAATTACACATGAAACATGCCTAGATACTTATAAAACCAAGATGACCCCGGGCTAAACCTATAATACGGAATAAGTACTGATTGGTCCCAACCAACTTATAACACTGGCCGGCCTAACAATAACAAAAAAAATAGTTTTGAAATTCCAAAGATAGAAATCACATACATTTTATCTATGGAACTGCACCAACTAACATCCAAGATAATTAAGAATAAATATAAAGATAGTTTCTATACCTTCACAGTTACAGCAACTATACCCCTTCTTATCTGAAATTTATCAACAATGGAGTAATTATACTGCAGTTCTTTAAATCAAAACATAAAAACATCTAGGAATAAAGGTGGATTTTCATGGGTAATCATACATTACCTCAAATGCTCAGGAATACCTGTACAAAATAAGAATATTTCATTTATTGCTATAAAATGTTTAAATAAATATACCCCCTTTCCAATCTCCAAAAATATTCTTCAAAGTACCCCCAGAGTCTGTCCCAATTAATCTATAAAGAAAGTAAAGGTAGTCTAAATTTTGCAGTGTGTCGAAACAGTCCCTTTTTTTGCAAATGGTTATCTTTTAATAAAACTGTGATAGTGCAGGTGCCTTCAATGTTATTGTGGATATGCACAATTTCCCTCTTTAAAGGCAGCCATATGTGATGTGTTAAGATTTTGCAGGGTTACACGTGAAATTATCTCCATAAATGAAAAAAATACAGCAGAGCATCTAGGTTAATGCCTGCTTTTTGCAGGTGTCCGAGTACATCTCATATGATTTGCAGTAGATGCATGCTATTTCTTTATTTGCAGTAGAACATGTAATATTCTAATGCTTATGGTGGTACACAGGAAATGTGCTCAGTAAAAGGGGTGGGGGAAAGGAAAAATAAAGAAGGTAAAAGAGATACCATTTCTTCAAAGAGAGTGATTTGGTCTTGTTTCCAGAGATAAGCGAGAGAAACAAGGCCTAACCTGGAGCAAACACTCTCTACTCTCATCCTCTGGTAATCAGAAGCAATCGCACCTGATGAAACTGCATTTATAGAAGGTATCTGCCTCTTGACTTCATGCAAAAGAGTATACATGTCTTCTACTTCATCTCCTGGAGTCATTCTATAATTGACATTATGTTCTCTGTACAAAAAATAGCAGGAACAATATATATTAGTTGTAATTTCATTTTTGTATAGGCATGCCATGATAACACATGAAAATATCAAGTATACCCGTGCAAATTAAGAAACAGGTCCTATCCTATACATCTAAAACTGAGAAATTAGAGAGCAGAGACGTACCTTGTGGAGCCATGAATCCTTGTACGAAAGAGAGGTAAACCCATGCACTCTGCATAGCTTACTATTATCTGGTGTCCTGCCTGGTTTGGTTTATTAAAAAAATGGTAAACCTCAATTTTAGTCATTCAATTCAATTCAATTCAATTCAATGATATATGATATAGAGATAGGAAGTGGAAGTGGAAGTGGAAGTGGAAAAGAAATGAACTTACAGTCTGATACATGTAGCTATCCAATTCATCGACTGAGTCATCCAGCGGTATCAAATTAGCAAGGGCAACGATCTGAAGTGGAAGGAATGAGGAGATAAGTGAGGGATTAAAATGAGGAGTGAGAGATTAAAATTAGATAGCTACCTGGTGGCCATAATCGATGCAACGCATCATAGCAAAGCAGCTGTCCTTGCCACCGCTAACCAGGGCCACCACCTTCATCTTTATCTTCTTCCTCTTCCTTGGGCGATTGGGTTTTCTGAGAAGTAGAACTAGGGTTTTGACTTGAGCGAACGGGAACCCACCCGAGTTGATGTCTTTCTTAATCTTGCCTGTGGAGCAGCGCGCTTTGATGCTTCTCTCTCTCGCTTTTATTTTAGGGTTAATTTTCCCTTTCTCTTTTATTTGAGGTGTAAAATTAAATTAATGGCAAAATCAGAAAGAAAGAAAGAAAAATCGGCCACAGACGGACGTGACGGTGAGGAAAACAACGTCTGCACCCAAGCCGAGCCGAATCCGTGTCCTCTGTAGTATTATAGAGATGACTCTCACTTTACAGTTACTTTACAGTTTGAGATTAAATTTCAACCGGTTTGAAATTTGAGTCGTAATAAAAAACAGTATTTTTGAGCTTTGAGATTTGTACCAAGTTAAAAGAACGGTCCGAATCTACCAATTAAGAAAAGATTCCCTGTGCCGTACTCTACTGGATCCGAATTCAGTCAAGTCACCCAGATAAAATAGATTCAAATAATTTTGAATTCGGATATGAATAATTACTCTATATGCATAATTACCAATTTTTTTATTAATAGAAAATAAATTAATAAAATATCGCTAAACGGGATAGCTTTTGAGTTTTATCGAGAAATAGGTAGAACGGATTGTGTTATCCCGTCCAGCGGACGGAACTAATTATTCCGTCCGACTTAATGACTAATTATCAAACACCTTAATCTCTCAATCTCTCAGCAGTAAAAAAAAAAAAAAAAAAAAAAAAAAAAAAAAAAAACGAAAAGCCAGACGGGAAGGTTGGACCCGTCCGAGAGAATTTCTTTTTTTATACCTCCAGTCTATAAAATTTAGGGCGCACACATGATAAAATCTCAAAAGTGTTAGGTACAGCCCTCAGAAAATCTCATTGTCATGTGCCCCTACCCAATCACTTCCCAATTTCTCCAGGCAAAAGAACAAAGAGAAGAAAAAAGTACCAAACATCTGTCAAGATTTAAAAATAGAAGAAGAAAATACCAGGACTCTGTTCTAGGTATAACTTGTATACAGGAAAGATAAGAATAAGTTGACATAATTTGAAGAAATTGTGGATGAAAGGTTGTGACTGAATATGGTGCTTATTTTCTTCTACACAGCACATGTTAACTGTTAAATTATTCCACATTTTGATACCGGATTATGATATTTGAGATCAACTGATGCATTATTTTACCTTGTATTTCTAGGATTTAAATGGTGAATCAGATATAAAAAGTGTTCATGGAGGATGCCCAGTTTTGAAAGGAGAAAAGTGGTCAGCGACAAAATGGATGAGGCAAAAGACTGCTCTTTGATTTCAAATTGGGGTTCTACCCGTGTAAAGTACAAAAAAAGAAATTCTTAAATTTTCATAGTTTTGAACATTATAGACTGGAGGTAATGCCATGACCCAATCCAAAAAAGAAATTCTATCGGACGGGTCCAACCTTTCCGTCCGGCTTTTCGTTTTTTTTTTTTTCCTCTCTCTCTCGGACGGGTCCAACCTTTCCGTCCGGTTTTTTTTATTTTTATTTTTACCGCTGAGAGATTAAGGTGTTTGATAATTAGTCATTAAGCCGGACGGGATAATTAGTCCCGTCCGCTGGACGGGATAACACAACCCGTTCTACCTATTTCTCGATAAAACTCAAAAGCTATCCCGTTTAGCGATATTTTATTAATTTATTTTCTATTAATAAAAAAATCGGTGCATAATTATTCCGTATCCGGATTCGGATAAAATCAGCGAATCCTAAGCGGAGCAGATATCCGCATCATTTTAGTTTGATACGGAAAACCTTAGTATATAGTGGCGCTGGTTTTATTTACTCTACTGTTGTGGGACTAAATGTTTTTCACCCTTTTTCTTCCGTGCCGTACCTGTCCCGTCACTCTTCACTCTTCACTCTTCTCTCTTCTCTCTTCCAAGAACTAACTACGCTTTCTTAGTGCTTGCCTGTCTCGAATCCCGCTTCACTGATACCTTGTCGCTCAAACCACGGTGAAATGGAGCAACTTCTGGGTAAATTGATATTTTGTTGCGCTCTCTTTTGTCTACTGTTTACTAATTGAAATTAGTGGAAATTGATTGGAATGAAAAATTGCATAATTTCTGTATTGATTAAGCAAGCTGCGCTGCTCTGCCTATATTATATAAACTTTGATTCTTGACTTTCCTTAAAAGAGCATCTAACCCAAAATTTAGTACGTAACAAGAGTAAAACAAATTTGTTAGCAGAACTGATAGTAACCATCTATTCTTGGTAGTAAAAATTGTGGGAAACCAACTCAGTTCCTTCAACTTTGCAATTTTCAAAATTTTGCCATAATTTTTTATCAAAATGGAGCAGCAAGCTAAAAGGTGGTAAATTAACAATAGATGGAGCCTCTGATTAATTATCTTTAGAGATAACATGCAACACCTATTGTATCAATTAATTTATGTTCTTGTTACTTAAATTATTCAACCCAAATCAGGAATCGGCAGATAAAATTAAGATACAGTGCCATAGAAGAGTACCGCATTTACAAGAGCACAACAAGGTAACAACTTCCTTTCCTGTACCCATGATCCCACAATTAACTTCCCCACCTTTCTTACACGTCTCTGACTGGTACCATGTTTCATGTACCGAAGTACCCATTACCAGCAAAGTTTCTTTTTGTTGAGGGAACAAAAATTAAGCTTGTGTTTTGTTTTGAAAATAATGAACATAAAGGGTTTTTCTGTAATTTTCTGAAAATGTAGGGTTTTCTTTTGTACTTTCTACTTCCCTTTACTGTCCTTTTCCTATATTCAGCTTACTGTTCTATTGATGTTCTAAACTAAATAACATTTTTTAACAGCATAGATATATGCTTTTCTATTCTCTATTCCTGTTATTCCTGTTACACCACTGGCTCGTAATAATTAAATAAAAATCTCTTTATGCAGGAAATGTCCACTAGCAATGAGCATAATTAATTCCATTGTCATTTTGTAAATCAAAATTCTTATATGCATGCTAAGATGGTAATTTTTTATATTTCAATTTTATTAATTAGTATTTGTATTTTAAAGTTTATATGACTCAATCATCGGACAATTAGGGGTGTACAACAGGCAGGTCAATGATATTTTATTAAAATTTGAACCCAACCTGATTATACCGAGTTAATTTTTTTTTTACTTGACCCACCCATAACCCAACCCAACCCATCTATTTTTTATATACGGGTTATTACGGGTTATGCGGGTTAGACGGATTAAACGAGTTATTAATTCAAGCTATCATTCTGGTATTGTCGAATAGCCCTTATTCTATAGTAGCTATATTTTTTTATGTTCATATGTATATGGATCAGTGGCAACGTTGCACTTACACGCATAGCGTTAAAAAAAATCAAAGAAACAGAAAGGCAAAAATATGTGCAGGAGAAACTTATAGTGGGCTCCACAGTTCAGTGACTTGTCCAATATTAACCTAGGTATTAAGTAACATACCAGTGCAACAAACCTAATACAAAGCAAAACAGCATAGCAATCCTAATACAAAAGAGCAAATTATTCAAAGTTGAAAAAAAAAAATCCAAACTGACAACTAAAGTATATTAAGCATAAACCCCTCTTGTAAACTTCAAAATCAGCACTCAGCAGTTCAGCACCCATATGCCTTAAGCTTCAGCCTGTTCATCAGAGTTTGTCTCTATACTAAGATAGCATAAAAATCAATTTAGAACATGCATAATACTTCTGGTTTTTGCACCAGAATTGAACGAGACATTTTACATAAAAATAAATAAATTAAGGAAAACAAATTTTAGATCAAGTAAAAACCAGAAGTATAAACTCTAGGAGTATGATGCAAACAATCATTCATATCAAAGAGCAAACAGTCATTCAGATCAAGTTTCACGAAAAGATATATAAACTCTAGGAGTATGATGCAAACAGTCATTCAGATCAAGTTTCACAAAAAGATATATAAACTCATTTCTTGTCAATGTTCTTATTTGCAAATTGCAATCATTCAATTCAGTCCTTGCAACTATTCAGGTGAGAGTTGGTGTCCTCGAGATCAGCACATATGCACATTTCTCAAAAGGACCTTATGTTTATTTATTTTATTTTTTTCATGCCATTTCTAGAAATAGATGTACCAGTTCTACTGCACATAAAAAAACTTGAAAAATCAAATAATTACCTTTAGCCTTGAATTGTAACCCCAGCATTAGATGACTTTGGTGCTCCATGTTCTGAAAAAAAATTGTGAATGTAAAATTGTATGTCCAGCAAGATTAAAACACAATTTAATTCCATCACAATAAAAATATAAAGTACTTACCCTTTGTTGTTATATCATATTTCTCTGCATCTTCCATCTCCTCATGAGGATCATAATGGATTTTTGAAGACCGCAGCCAATTCTGACCACACACCAGTGCCTCTACAGTTTTTGGAGAAAGAGAGCTTCTGATGGGATCAAGGATCCGCCCACCTGTACTAAAGGCGGATTCAGATGGGACTGTTGAAACCGACATTGCTAACACATCATTGGCCATCAGAGAAAGAATTGGGTACCTCGAGGCATTGACCTTCCACCATGCTAGTATATCAAAGGAGTTGTCATCTCCGTTGTCGCATGCTTCAGCCAAATATTTTGCAACTTCTGACTTGCTTTCAACACACTCTTCTTCCATTAAATGACGCTTAAATTGAGACTTCACAAACTTTGAATAGTCATCATCTACATCCATAGAACCAGGCCCCCTCATTTGAACTACTAGCCACATCTTTCAATGCTACACCTCCATTAGCACTCGAGTTTATTTCACCATGGTGTTCAAGATAATATGTGCATAAGCTCTCCATTGTATGCTCCACATTTCTAATTAGACTATTTGCCATATCAGTTAGGTACATCTTCTCCAAGCAAAACTTCACATATTTCAGTTTATATCGGTTATCTAAAACAACAGCTATGTAAAGCAATAGGTTAAGATTGCCGGGATTTTCCCAATACTTCTCCAATTTCACTTTCATACCCTCTGGCACAGATTTTAACTCCTGATCACAACCCTTGCCCATTTGGGTTAAACATATTTGAATTGACACAAAGTTCATGAAAAAAATAGTTAGATGTGGCATAAGAAGACCCAAAAAAACAAATTGTAACACCGTAGAATAATTTCAAAAACTTGACAAAGCATCTAGCTTTGACCCAATCTTCTTCTACTGGTGGTGAGACATTTTTACCTTTTCCTTTGCTCTTGTTGTTGTTTCTATCATCTTTATTCTCAATCTCTTCATTTGCAATAAAGTACGATCGATAGTCTCTATCTATATCACCAAGCCTGTCAAATGCCTTCTCAAATTTCTTTGCACACTCTAACATCAAGTTGAATTCCACCTAGTTTCCACATCAAGACACAACAAACCTTTACTCTTTATCTTTTCCTTTTCAACACAATCCCTAAATGCGGCTAATCTTTTAGGAGATGACTTAACATACTTAACTGTCTTTCTAATTCTTTAGACTGATTCAAAGTGCTCATCCAGACCCTCCCTCACATTAACAATATAAGCACAACAACGCAAGTGTAGGTACTTGTGATCCAAAACAGTAGCTTTCCAATCTCTAGTTTTCTATTTCAGATAATTAATTGCACCATTATTAGAGGTTGCATTGTCTACTGTCAAAGTAAATGCACCACCAATGCCCCATTCAATCAAATAGCCTCATTCAATAAAATAATCCTCAATGGTTTGCCCAATTGTATCCCCTTTATGATTTGGAACTACACAAAAGTTGAGTATTCTTTGGTTCAATTTCCAATCATGATCAATCCAATGTGCTGTTAGACACATATAATTCATGTTTTGAATGGAAGTCCAAGTATCTGTTGTTAAGCACACACGCTGGCTCTTTAGGAATTTCTTCACGCTGGCTCTTTAGAAATTTCTTCAGTTTTACTTTTTCTTCCTCAAAAAGCTTCAAACAGTCCCTATTGACAGTAACTCGAGAAGATACGTTGAACATTGGTTGGACAGTTTTTACGAAATTTTTAAAATCCTCTCCTTCTACCACCCTAAAGGTTATCTCATCTACCATAACCATTTTTGTAAGAGCCTTTCTACAATCATCTACACTAAAAGTTACAACTTTGAGATTTGCACTTACTTGGCCATCTTGAGGCTTCAAGGAAAGCTTCTTTTGTTTTGGATCTTCCTCTCTACAAGGTGAGTTGGGACAAAGGTACATCAGATGGTTCCACAAGGATTTTGTGCCATGATGACTCCTATCAGTAGCATAAGACTTCTCACAATAGACGCAAGAAGCCCTGGGGTTCATCTTGTCTTCATTGTGCTTGAAATAGTTCCAAATGTCATAGTCCCTCCTTCAAGTTTTGCACTATCTTTTAGTTGGATTACTTGCAATGTTCTCTGAAAGTTGGGGCTCATGATTTTTCTGATTATCAGCAATTGTTCCATGGACCTATTAAAGCAAAATATAATCCAAGTTAAAAGGTAGAAACTAGTAAATGAGAGTCAATGATAAATATTTGGTCCCATCTTAAACTGTATGTTAACTACAATGAAATCCATGTCATTAGTACCAAAGAACATGATGTCGGTTTAATAAAAACACTACATAATGATAAAAAGAAAACAAAAAAAGCAACAATAAAGAATTTGTTTAATTTAGATATTTTGAATAAAATAAGTAGATTAAGTGATATGCGCCTATTTCTATTTCAATTTGGAAACTGGTACCAGTGCAATGGTACCAGTACATATACTGATACTGTCTGGTGTCTAAATGTTTGATCCTCTAGTGAAAAAAAAGAATGGTAACCTCAACGCAAGGTAATGAAGAGATTCTCATAATGGTAACCTCAACGCAAGAAAGACCAAAAAAAAAATCGGAAAGTACCTTTTGCTGAGCATGAGTATTTCGTGGTGGTACTGGTTTCTCTGAGGTTGCCATTAAGATTGAAATGATTGAAGACGAATTTGTAATTGAAAGGTACCTTTGGCTGAGTATTTAGAGTAGAGGATTGTGGTTGTCAGTCTCGGATTTGAGGCATATTGAAGACAAAAAGGAACCATTTTCCTAGGCGTCGTGGGAGAGAGAGAGCGTGCCGCGCGGAAAGGAGATCGAGGCCGCCTATGGAGAGAAGGAAGGAGATAAGGATTATGGGATTTAATGGAGATTTAATGCGGATTGAGGGATTTAATTGAGGCCGGGTCGATTCAAAAGGAGATAAGGACTCTAAACAGGTTAGTAAGAGCAAACCCGTGACCCGACCCAAAGTAATGGGTTTGTCCAAAATTCAACTCGTACCTGATCCAATAACATCTCAACCCGGTAAAAAATGGGTCGGGTCGGACGGGTCAAACAGGTCGGGTGGGTCTCAAGTTTTTTTGTACACCCCTACCGACAATTCATTTTGTATCCGTATTCGAATCCGTATTCGTGGATTATCCGCTCCGAATCCATATCTGTTTAAGGTGGATATGATTTTACAATTTGACATCCGTTTACTATCTGTATCCGTATTCGTATTCGCTTATTGAAATGTGGATGTGGATATAGTATCAGCATTATTCGCTCCGAATCCGCTCTGTTTACACCCCTACACCCACCGTATCCAAATAAGGAGGAAATGAAATGAAATGGAATTCACCTTTCTTTTCTTGACGGGGTGAGTGAGCTGAGCTGGTCCTGAGTCACGCGAGAAGATGAGATTGAGACCACATGGGATTCTGATTGAACGGTCCAGATCCAAATTCAAAGATGTTATATTTCATTTTTCAGTCTATGGTAACATCAGTAGGGCAGGGCTCAGGGCTCGGGGGTGTTCATCGGATCCAGTTGAAAAATCCGTCCGTCGATCCATTACTATGCCTATGAGCTATGACTATGATAGATACAAGTGTTAAATACAAGGTCAATTTCATGTATGAATCCGGATATCAAATTTCTACTTTTTTTGTCTGAATCGTTTGATTTATAATCAATACATCTGATTGATTTGTTGACGTTATCCTCATGTGAAATTTTAATTATGCCGTTAAATCAATATGATATTTACTTTTTAAATTATATAGAACAAACAAGTTTGGGCTATCTAACTCTTGAATGATAGCCGAAATGAACGCCAACACGAGCCTTTGCACCAATGTACGTACTTGGATCTTTGTAGACTTTTTTTATGTATAGAATTTATATTCAAATAATATAGGTCTCATAGAAGGAATCTTGAATTTTTTTATTTTTTGTTTTTTGTTTCTTGTAAAGGAACCTAGAAAATTTTTAGTTCCTTCTGGTCATTTGATTGCCGCATGACATATGGTTTATTGGATCAAAATAATGGAAATATTTTTTTGTAATTAAGAACTCATAGAGAATTTCTAGATGGATTTGACACAAACACTATGTACATGTTCGGCTAGAGAGAAGTAAGCTCTCGTAAGCTCTCTTAATGCTCGTTAAGTTCTTATTTGACGTTAATCTATTCAAACATGTGCTCCTTAAGTAAAATTAAAACACTTCCTTAGCACAAATTGTTAATCCAGGATAGGATTGCTAATTGAATAGAGCATATCCATACACAATTATAGAGGTAAAATAAGTACTGATTTACCCTATCACTTAACCTAAAAAATAGTCATTTATCGAATTACTTTTATTTATTTTCTTAAGAATTAGATTTCTTTTTGTTATTAGAATTGCATAATATTAACATTATTTGGGCTAAAAAGAGAAGAAAACGTATCAAGTTGGACACAAAGTCAGAGACCAGCCCAAGACGTGCGGACGCCTTCATTCGCATGCGACCCAGAGAGCGACCGCATACAATTCATACTAGTCGTGCGACCAAAAGGTGAACTGCATGCGACTCAGACATCCACACTGAATAATTACTAGAACAACGATTACAGCTCTAAGTCAAGGTTAAAGGCCTATGTAAGCACCCAATCGAATACCAAGCAGTATCTGAAAGCACAACCCACCATTTCAGATCAAAGAACACCACTTTCCATGAATATTAGGATATATTAGATCTAAGATTTCTCTAAAGGATAGACTAGTAAAATAGCAAGGCCTTCACTAGGAGAGAAGGAAGAGGCAGGAACCGAAAACAACATACATGAGAAGATAGTATAGGTGTCAATCTTCCATCTTTCTTCTTTGTTCTATTTCTTCATGTCTTTTGTTTCTTTGTTTGTGGAACCCATCATTAGCGGTTAAGCAACCATTTTCTAGGGTGAAGGCATGTAATCTTAAATTCTTATGAGTTAATCTAATGATTTTATTTATATTTATCATTTGCGCTTGATCTGAATTTTACTTGACTTTTATTCTTTATATCACTACCTATTTTGGTGTGTTTTAACCTCGACAACATGGAGATGTACACTCCATGATAGGCGTATAGGGTTGATTAGTAGGAATAGGGTATGATTATCATAGATCAAATAAGAGAAATAGACGTAACAGTTGATCTCTTACGATTTGAACTTCAAGTAGAGACTTATTGGGAGTATTATGCAGACGAATGTCGTGTTCGATAAACCAGTAGTGGGGTAATCTCGGTTATTGTAACTACGAAAGGAATATAGGAAAGACGTAATTGTGAATTTAAAACCTTCTAGTCTTGATAATTGAGACTTATCATATAATTTAGGGTGAGGCTAGGGTACTATGCCCTTACCAGTCCTACTCAGTTAGAGTGTTGTACACAATAGTGATTAACACTAGGACAGGATTAGCAGCCTCAAATTGCATTTGATACCAGTATCAAACTTGTACGGTTTCAGCCAAACTGTGTGCGACTCTGATTGGAAGTGAGAACCAATATTGTACGGTTTATGCAGTAGCATGCGAATGGTGACAGAACCACATGCGATTGACTAACTTTACCACATGCAGGTTTACGCAGTAGCATGTGGAAGGTGACAAAACCACATGTGATTGTACACTTAACCAGAATTAGATTAAACTCGTTTGAAGGATAGAGTGCCTGAATCCCTATAAGCCTCATCTTCTAAACACTTGATCAACTATTACTTCATTATTGTAACTAAACATTACAACTAAACAACCAAACAATCAATTAACTAAACAATCAACCAACCAACCTAAAAGAACCGATAATCTATATTTAATTTGCGATTAGATCTCTTAATACACTATCCATGCGGATCGACACCCCAATCTATACTATACAATAGATTCATGCGCTTGTGAATCGATTGTAAAGTAGATAATTAGGGTTATAAATATTATTATCTCTGATTCTGACCCATCAAGCTTTTTGGCGTTGTTGTCGGGGATGGTGTGAAAATTCTTACAAATTTTTACATTGTCATTAAGACGTCCAATTGTCAAGACTGAATCTAGGTCTTTTAGTTCTTTTTAATTAGTTTTTATTTTCTATTTTTATCACTTGACTCTTCTTGTAGGTGCTATTACATTCCGAAATTTAAAACATGATTAAATTGATAAATCGATCATTTGGCTTAAATAAAAAGTTTAATTAACTTAACGATTGTTCAGAAATTTTCTGACCAACTAAAACGAAACTATAATTTCGTAATATAAATAATGTATGAAATTATGTATAATAAAATTTAGAGATTTAGAAATAAAATAAAATATAGCACTAGGAATAAAATTATAATTATTCTGTAAATTAGAAACGTAGAAAATCCGTTAAAATTCCTTTTAATTGTTAGGAAAGAAGAAATTAATTTAAGTAGATTCGTGTTAATAAATAAGTAATTGAATTCCAAATAAGAGAATAATTATACAAAATTATTCGTACGAGATAAATTATATAAAGGTTACCAATTTCGTTTATTTGAGAATTTTAAGGATTTGATGTGATATTTATATATATATACATAGATACTATCTGATATCGATCTATTCGAATTCTAAAATTTAATATATATAATTATATAAAAGGAAAATCAAATTATTTGAATCTTAAATTGAGAAATAAATATACGAATTTTATGTGCGAATATAGTTACAAATTTACGAACTTTCGATTAAATTTACGAACTTTCGATTTGAATTTATGAAAGAAATGGAATTTAAACCAATTAAATTGAGACCATAATGAAATTCTGAATTGTTTGGACCCTCCGATTAAATCTAACACAGATCTTAAATATTGTAATTTAAATGTTGGAATTATATCAACCTCTCATCTCACCCAGCACGAATCTTGAAGCAGCCATTAAACCCCTCCCCTTTCTCTCTTTCTCTCCTCTCTTTCTCTACCGTGACAGACCCCCCCAACCCAACCCATCCCCTCCCTCTGCCTACGCCAAATCAGAGGGGATTTCGCCCCCTCTTCCTTCTCCCGTCGCCGGCGAACCCCACCGGACCCGCCCCCATTCCCTCCTCTACTTCTCTGTCAGTGATCCGTCCCCAACCCAAACCCGCTCCCTCTCCTCTCTTCTACACCAAAAACAGGGCTCCGCCCCCTCCCCTTCCGTCGCTGCAACGGCCAGCCACCGCCGCCGCCCCTCTCTCTTCTCCTTCCTTCTCAGTCCGACCCACCAGACCCGTCAGAACCCCACCCACCCCCTCTCTCTCTCGGTTTCTGCCTCCTCTCCTCTCCCATGAAACCCTAGTTTCTAGGGTTGAGGTGTGTGCCATCTCGGTTTGATTGGTGCTGTCCTAGTGTTAAATTGGTGCTTGAAGATGCATAAAAGTGGTGGTGTTGATCTGTTCCGACGGCCGTGAGACGGGACAATATCCTTGGAATCGGCCATTTTCCCTCGACATTCTCTCTCTCGGATAAGTATGAAACAACCTTTTTTTTTCTGAGTCTCGAGGATTGATTGTGCCTCGTTGATTTTGATTGATGTCATAGTATAGTCGTAGGGTGTGAATTTGTTTGTTTTTGAGTACGGGTTGTTGATTTTTCCGACTCAATCGATTTGCTCGAATAAATTAAGTATAAGGGGTTATATTGCAAAAGGATTTTTATGAATGGTCGGAATTGTAAAATATATGACCAATGTGATTTGTATTAATTAAAGGAAATTGTAGTTAATTTCACCTTTGCTCGGGTTGTTGATTTTCCCGGTAAATGGTGTTGACTTGAGGCTTGAGCAGTGTTGATTGAGTTCTGGTGTGCCTGTTCTGATCTGACCTATGGCTTGTTCTGTTTTGCTAATTTTGTTGTTGCTTGACCTGGGCTGTTCTGTTTTGTTGGTTTGTGTTGCGAATGTGATACTTGTGGTGCTTGTTGTTGTGTATGTGCTGTTGGTACCAGTCGGTACTGGCCCAGTGATACCACTGGTATTGTGCTGAATTTTTGTGTGTATACCAGCCCTTGACTTGACAAGGACCAAAAATATAAATAAATTAAATTGAGGGTTGTTTTGTGCAAAATACAAGCCTTGAGAATTTTGATAAAAATAAGGGGTATGAATTGTAAAATGATTGACCTTGTGAAATTGTGTAATTTAGGACCAAATTTGTATATGTGATAAATGAGGCCGTGGCCGTTACTGTTGGCTTGTGGATGAATTGATTAAATGAATTGGGGGCCTTTGTTTATGTATGCATTGGACTAAATTAAATAAGTAAGCCATTGGATTAAAATGTATGACATGCATGAGAATTTTATACATGGGCCTTGAAAGTGAAAATAGTTATAATTGACTTGAAATGAATTGTAAATTTGAAATAGGAGGCTTAAACCTTTACTAAATTATGGGTCTTTAATTCAATTGAATTGGAATAAAATAATTGATACGTCAAATGGACCAAAGTGTAATAAGGTGAAAGTTTATATAAGGGTCGACCATATATGTAAATTTGGAATTAGACTTGAGTTAAAATGATTATAAATGAGCCAAAAGGTATAAAAGAATTGACGAATTAAAAAATGGCTTTTGGAATTTAAGTTTTGATAATGTAACCGAACTAAACTAAGTAAACGTACAATATAGGTGTAGGCTCAGTCGAGTAAGATATCACGAGGTAATTCGAGACACCCGATCCGTAACTAAGCGGTACGCTTGTCATAATAAGGTGCGGGGTTCTTGGACTTGTTTGATACTTTATTTTCAGGAATTAAACTGTGTATTCATTTGTCATGTTGAATATCATTGATTGCATAATTGAATTGTGTTAAGCATTTGCATAGCCCAATCAAATTAAACTCGAATTGACGTGACTTGAGTGATTTGCATGCTGGTATGGTTGTAGGTTGTGTCAATCTATTATGATCTGATTTGATTGAAAGTCACCACGATTTGATTTGATATGTATGTGAATGGATTTACGAAGTTAAGCACTTGGATCCAATGAATTTGCCAAGTCGGGTTGTATGCTGGCTTGGATTCCCAGGATCCTAAATGGCCTTAGGTGAACGGCCCTCGATATTCCCAGTACCGGTTAGGACGAGGGAGGGTGATTATGTTATGAGATGTGTGATTTGAGATCGTGGGTGACTTGTGGGACGTCTGTGGCTCTGTGGCATTCTCCTACATGTTAATGCATTTGAACAGTCAATTGAATATTACGACTATTGGAAATGATTACAAAGAGGATGTTATTTATATGATTGAAACCAGGCCGTAATAACTGTTAAGCCAAGCGATTACAGATGGGTGTCAGATAAAGGGTCCATCTTGGTTGGCCATCTGTAGGCATCAGTAACCCTATAGATGTGGGTTTGATAAAAGGTTCAGCTCGAAAGAACATCTGTAATTGCTACAAGCCCTAATGAATTGAGTTAAGCCAAAATATTTGTTGTGTTTGAAATTCATCTTGGAAATTCCGTAAACTGTATTTCAGGTTGATTAATTGTTGTCGAGTAGTGGCATTCTGTTATTTATGATTATATATATATTTGTTTGCATCATTATTATTGTTTGTGTTTCATTGTTGAATATAGAGTTTGATTGCAAGTCCAATAGTCTGAACTGTGGAAAATTCGCATTGAGAATTTTATTCTCACCCCCACCCTATGATTATTTTCAGGTTTATTTCTTGGATGCAGCAGATGAGGATATTGGTAATGCATATAAAAAGATCCACTGTCTTGCGTGTATATGTGACACTTAATAGATACATGCGGCAGGCTGTCGCACCCGTGGATTTGGGGTGTGATAGGTGCATACACTGACAGAATTCATGAGATCTAGCACAACTCTCAACTCAAACAAGAAGCTAACATCACCACTATCGACTCCATCTAGGAAGAATTATGTAAGGAAGATAGATCCCTCGAAGGGAATTCTATCAAAACCTTCCAACATGTCTTCCCACGAAGATCCACCACCACCGCTACTCAACAACAACCGCGTACCACTACGAAGAACGGAAGTTGATGAAGAGGTAACTAGACTTATCAAGAACTACTACATGTCAACTGGGGATCACAACAAAAGCGATAACCGCCACCAACGCACAAACTAAACTCAAGACTTCCTACATACATGAAGTGCAAAGGAACAAATTCGAAGGCTGGCCAGGAGAGAATCCTCAAGTCCATCTCTCAAACTCCCTCACAATCAGTGACTCCATCCAATTTGAGGGATTAGACAAAAGCCACATCCGCCTTCGCCTATTTCCATTCTCACTTGGACTTAGACCGAAATCATGATTAACTCTCTTGATCCTGAGTCAATCACAACTTGAAACTAATTGACTAATGCTTTCCTCTCCAAGTACTTTCCACCGAAGATGACCACTGAATATTGAGCGAAGATCACCGGTTTCCAACAACAACAAGAATCACTGAATGATGCATGAGAGTGCCACAAGGACCTTTTACAAGAATGTCCTCACTATGGACTTGACACATGACTAGTTCTACAATCCTTTTATGATGGCCTTTTTCCTCATCTAAAGCAACTACTAGACTCATCCGCTGGAGGAGCATTCATCAACCAAAGCATTAAAGATGCCAACCGAATTGTCAATGACCTATGCGAAAGCCAAAACTACTCCACCTCGGTCTGTTTCTTAAACAAGGCTGCCACTCCTACCAAGCATAGCGTTAACAACATTACCCTTCTCAATGCTAAGGTGGATACCCTAACTAGTGCTGTATCTGAACTATCAACGCAAAAGGCGACAATGGCCAACGTTGTCACTTGTGTAGACTGTGGAGAGCCTCATAATCCTGATGACCCTTGAGTTTACTAATGGCCTATGCTTCCTTCACATAAGTTATCTCTGATTCATCATTGTCATTAGATACATCTATTACCTTGTCCTTTCCTCTGCCTTCTCTTGCACGCCTTAAGGCACCTATGGGAATATCTTTGGTTTCCCTATCGGATGCCTCTAATAAAAATAGGATAATACAAATAAACATAAATTATGACTTTTTGGACAAACTAACTAAACAAATGGATAAAAATATTTAATAGTAAATTGCACAGCTAAGAAATACCAAAATGAACACACTAAATACTGTACACACCACATTAAAAACAACAATTCTCAGCCCCAAGAGATGACAAAAATTCTTAATTCTCAACTGCAACAATTGGTATCATTGGGTTGATGCCTTGATTCTCAATTCTCAGTCAAGGTCTACTAGCAACAATTCTCAGTAATTGGTATCGTTGGGTTGATCTCCAAAAATTCTCAATTCTCAATTCACAGTCCCAAAACTCCTAGCTGGGTTGATGCAAGTAATGGGTATCGTTGCTAGGTGCACTAGGAATACTGAGAATCCAATAGGTTGAGGTGCCAAGATCATTGATACAAATTTATCTACATATTACTGGAGTAAACTGAGCTCTGTCACATCTGAGCGGGGAATCACTCTCAAAAAGAAGTTTAAACCTTCTTTATTTCTTTTAAATCTGATACAAAATTAGTGAAGCAAAGGATCTTCATTTTTTTTTCTTTCTTCTTCTTTTTCTCTTTTCTGGCTCAATACAGCCTTGATACCAGTTCTATACCAGTCCATGGTAAAAATTAGGTTTGACTCAGTAAACTCAAGGGTTGTATCACATTCTTTATTAGAATAAAAATGGTTAAATAAAATGCATTTAGTAGTAATTCAAGTATTTGGATGAAATGTAAAAAATTTCCATAATTGAACTCTAAATTTGCAACAACTCTTTTTGAGCATTTTGTCAAACACCTTTTGCATACTTGTAATTCAAAGCAAAAGATTAACGATAAGAAAACCAACTTAGTCTAAATTTTAAGTGATCCGGGACAATATGATGATAAAACAATTAATAACTGGTTGTACTAATTTTAGATTTATGTTTTACTAATTTAAGATGGTTTGTTTCAAGTCCAGTGAAAATGTATGGACGAAAGAAATTGTAAGCCTCCTATATAAATGAGCGAAAATATAAAAGAATAACAGAGAGGAGAAAAACAATAAAAAGAATACAATCTTGTCTCTTATTTTTGGAGAGAGAAAAGAAATATTCAAATATAGTGATTTGTGTGAAAGTTATTAAATTCTTATTACTCTCATACGGATCAAGTTTGGTATCAGAGCAGGTTCTTACCTGTGTATGGTATTCACAAGAAGTGATTACAAGGTGACTGGCGAATCTTTCAAAGAATTAAAAATTCATCGACGACCCCGAAAAAACAACATCTCCATCTGTTACAATGTCAAAAGAAACTACCATAGTAGATTTAGCTAGTTGCATTGTCAAAATAGATGAAAACAGTTCTTAACTAGATTGCCCAGCAAGATGAAGAGGAAGAAGATGATGCGAATTCCATAGAAACGATAAAGAGCCCTGAAACGGGTCCAAAACACAAAATAAGAGGCCTCATCAACAAAATGAAGATGAGTCTACACAGCTAAGACCTTTTAAGGTGGAGGCTAGAATTGATATTCCGACCTATGATGGGTCGATAGATGCTGAAAAACTTGACTCTTGGTTAAGTCAACTTGAGACTTACTTTGACGTCTATGGTTATAGTAATGAAGCCAAAGTCTCATTTGCAAGGCTAAAACTGACGAATCATGCCTTGACATGGTGGAACTCTTTTCTCGCTTCTCATTCTGATGAGGAGGTGTCATGGGAAAACTTCACTCAACTCATCCGTAAATAATTCTATCCGATGGGTTTTGAAGAAGACCGTTGGAGTCGTTGGCACAGCCTTCGACAAAGACGAGATCAATCTGTGCAAGACTACACCACAGAATTTAGGCGTCTAGCCATATCACTAAGTGTCTCATTAAATGAATCATCAGTATTGATGAAATACATCTCCGGACTATAACAACAAATAGGCATAGAGTTACATCTATTTCCCGTGAAAGATGTGTCCAGTGCAAGTTCAATTGCCATGACTCTCAAGAAAAAAAATAGTCGTGGAGATCGAGCCTTTGGTAACACAAAAATTGGCTCGTCAAAGCAAAAAATGAAGAATGTGGTTGCCTCGTCTTCAACAACAAAACATGAACAGTATTGTGATTACTGTAAAATCAAAGACCATACTAAAGAAAAATGCTGGAAAGTGCATCCTGAATTGTTTCCAAAGAAGTGGCAGAAAGGTAAAGCTACTGCTACAATTGTTCAAAACAATGAGCCAATCATTGTTGATCAAGTCCAACATGTGGATCCTAGCC
Source organism: Carex pumila (assembly GCA_033356055.1). Taxonomy (NCBI): domain Eukaryota; kingdom Viridiplantae; phylum Streptophyta; class Magnoliopsida; order Poales; family Cyperaceae; genus Carex; species Carex pumila. The sequence goes on from JARJHM010000366.1 coordinate 53,320, forward strand.
TATCTATGATGGCAATGCCGAAGAAGATAGACTCGGAATCGTCAAACGAGATTGACAAAAAGGAATAGCTCTTTGTTTTGAAGATTCAGGTGAAACAAGAGGTTCTCAGTGCCATTATTGACACTGGAAGCCAAAAAAATCTCATCTCCGAACTACTCCAAAAGTTGGGATTAGCAACAACACCACATCCAAAGCCTTACCCATTGGTCTGGATACACAAGGAGAATGAATTACAAATCAGGCGACAGTGTACATTTAAGTTTGCTGTTACAAGCCAGTACATTGATGAGGTGACATGTGAAGTGGTACCTCTCGACATATGCCAGGTTATACTTGGGAGCCCGTATTTGTGAGATCGAGATGCTATATTCTATAGAAGACGACAACAATACCAGTTCATGAAAGATGGTAAAAATTACAATTTTCTCGTGAAAAAAATAAACCAGGGAGCTGATTTGATCACAGCTTGTCAAGTAAAGAGGATAGTTAATGCCTCGCAAAGGTTTGTATTACTTTTAATTCGGCCCTTTGAAAACGAATCTAAAGTTGAAGTTCCAATGAAGCGGGACCTACAAATGTTGTGTGGGAAATTTTCAAGCATTTTTAATGGTTTGCAAGGTCTTCCACCCAAAAGAGAAGTGGAACACGAGATCAATCTCATCGCCGACTCAACTTTGCCAAATCTTGGTATGTATCGGTATTCAGTAATTGAAAATGATGAGATTAAAAAGCAGGTATCCGAGTTACTTAAGAATGGAGTACTCAAGCCAAGCAATTCTCCATGTGGCTCACCTGTGGTTCTAGTTCCAAAGAAAGATGAAAGTTGGGGGATGTGCATTGATTATCGTGCACTCAATAAAATTACGGTGAAGAATCGATACCCACTTCTTCGAATTGATGATCTACTCGACCAATTAAAACATGCACGCTACTTCACCAAGCTGGGTTTGAAGTCCGGCTACCACTAATTTCGAGTTCGAGAAGACGACACATGGAAAACAGCATTCAAGACAAGACAAGGTCTATTTGAATGGCTAGTCATGCCGTTTGGACTTTGCAGTGCCCCTGCCACCTTTATGAGGCTTATGAATGACATATTGAGACCTTACATTGATAACTTCGTCATTGTTTATCTTGATGATATTCTTATTTACAGTCTTACTTGGGAGGAGCATCTTGAACATGTTCAAAAGGTGTTCGAGCTGCTACAAAGTTATCAACTTTGTTTGAATGAGAAAAAGTGTGAGTTTGGGCAACAATCATTGATGTACCTCGGATTCATTGTTGGGAATGGAGAATTGAAGATTGACACAAATAAGGTGAAGGCGATACAAGACTGGCCTAGACCTTCAAATGTGACAGAGATCAGAAGCTTTATGGGAGCTTGTCAATATGTCCGAAAATTTATATGAAATTTTTCGGTCATTGCTGCTCCTTTACATGGCTTAACAAAGGCAAATCGATAGTTCGAGTGAACACAACAACATGATGATACATTTTGCCTTCTAAAGGAGAAGATATGTAAAGCACCAATTTTAGCTTTACCAAATTTGCAAAAGCCTTTTGAATTGGAGGTTAATGCATCAGGATATGCAATGGAAGCAATTTTAATGCAAGAAAGACGTCATGTTGCTTACTACTCTGAAATGTTTCAAGGATCGCAAAAGAACTACCCGAATTATGACAAAGAAATGTATGCTCTACATCAAGCTATCAAACATTGGCGTGTTTATTTGTTGGGCAAAGAAACGGTGGTCTATACTGATCATCGTCCTCTCCAATATCTCCAAACTTAATCGAAGTTACAACAAGCCTGTCATATGAAGTGGATGACATATCCACAACAATTCAATTTGGTCATAAGGTATAAAAAAGGTGCACAAAATAAACTGGCTAATATGCTTTCATGTCCACCAGTTGCATCTATTTGCCTATCTATATAAGGGAGAGATGCGATGGTTGTCTGACCTTGAAGGAGGTGCTCGTGAGAGAGAAGGAGACCATGTAGATCGGAGAAGGAAAGAGGGGAATGGCGACTGGCGGTGGTAACATCAACTACGAATGGATTGAACTCAGCACCTAGACCGTTGAGCACAGAGGAGACGAGGTCATCGTTTGTTCGAGGTGATCCGATAAATGCCAACTCATCAGAAATTTGGCGCATACGCTGGGGGTACTCAGAGATGGTGAGGGAACCCTTGGTGGTTGTCTGAAGCTGACGGCGAAGGTCTGTCAGACGAGCACGAGAGGTGGCTGAGAAAATCTGATTCAAGCTTGACCAAAGCTCAGCCGTGGAGTTGCACGAAACCACCTAAGCTTGAATTGATTCAGTGAGTGAGGATCGCATCCATGCTAGTATCAATTGGTCTTACTGAACGGAGAAATCATCATTGCCGGTACGAGTTTCTTCAAGATACCGATCAAGATTGTAGCCTTTGATGACCGGCAAGATCTGAGACTTCCAGGTTAGAAAATTCGTGTGAGTAAGCTTGGTAGAGATAGGTAGGTTGAGTGTGATCACTGAGTCGAATCGATTCATTTTTATGTGTGGATTCGAAATTTCTCCATTGACAGCCATTTGAGGCTCTGATACCATGTAAAGAAACAGAGAAAGAAGGGAGATAGAGAGATTGTATTTTGAATCTTTATTTCATAATCTTGGATAATTGTACAACTCTGATTATGCTCTATATATAGCCAATAGGTAACTAGAATCATCTCTTAACCATCATCTAACAGAAAGCTCTAACTACCTAAAGTAAACAACCACCTAATTTTATCACTAACAGAATATTAAACTAATTCTGGTGTAACAACTTCGGTTGACTATCTTTGACTTCCAATACACACATATATATATAGACACAAATGCTACGAACCTATAATATCTCTTAGGCGGTGGTGTTGCAAGAGCCGGTGAGTCAGGCTCAAGGAGGGGGAGAGGCACTGTAGGCAACCTTGGTTTGAGGAGTACATCACGATCTGATAACATCAAATACGATTCATCGAGATTCTGAATACTAGAGTAAATGGAAGTGAATGACCCAGGGATCTGCTATTGCGAGGTCCAAGTTCGCCGGTAATTTTCAAGTTCAAGTTAGCGCAGCAATTTTAAAGCTCGTCGGTGCTATTACGAGGTCCAAGTGGATGAACTGGAGACGGCGAGCAACGAGAAAAGAAAGAGAAGAGAGAGGGAGAGAGGAGGAAACTGTCGGCGCGAGTCTGATCAGAGTGCTATTGGCATGAATCTAATGGGAGAGCGAAAGATAGGAGAAGGAAGGAGAGCGAGTCTGATGCGGAGCAAATCTGATCGGATTTGGAAATTTGGGAAATGAATTTCAGAAAAGGAAGGTTCTGTGAAGGCCGACCTGTTTAAATAGGAAGACGAGACTGTTTGAAGGTGGGGACCGAAGATAGTTTAAGGTAGTTGAACGGAAGTCGGATAAGACTGTGGACAAATGGTGGACAAAACTTGATGGACATAAACCTTTTCTCTTGGAAATTTGGGAAATTAATTTCAAAAAAGGAAGGTTCTGTGAAGGCCAACCTGTTTAAATAGGAAGACGAGACCGTTTGAAGGTGGGGACCATAGATAGTTGAAGGTAGTTGAACGGAAGTCATATAAGACTGTGGACAAATGGTGGACAGAACTTGATACACATAAACCTTTTCTCTTTGATTTAAATAATTTTGTGAAGAAAATTTTTTCTTGATAAGATATTTGATATATTTATGAAGTGATGTCGTAACTATTTATAACTTTGATTTGATTTGTTAGTTAGATATCATAAGTCTACAGATAACACTAAAGACTTGACCTTGATTCTTATCGACATATACCATTTGCTTGGAGATAGGCAAACGAATACAATAAATAGTAAATGCATTTAAAATAATTATATGAATAATCTCTTAGGCTTTTGACTAAACAAAATACCGATCGTTGTATGTCTACCGTTGAACAAAAATTTAAACTGAATTTTTGAGGCACTAAATGACATTTTTTTTTAATTCTGATGCTTTGGATGCCCGAGGGAGACTCCCGAGGCGATATTTTGATCCATCTTGCCCCCCCCCTTTCCGAGAGTCATACTCACAAATCCGACTTTCCTAGCCAAAGTTATGGCTGTTTAAAGTTTTTTCAAAAGCCGGACTTTGAAAATTCATAACTAATTGTAGAAAAATCTAAATAAATTGAAATTTGTATCAATTCTGTGTATTTTTGAATGCTCTACATGCTGGTGTATTCACTTTTCCATTTTGGCCTTTGTATCAGTCCAGACTTCCTAATTTACCAGAAGATGTCAAATTTAATGTTTTTGGTGCATTGCACTATACCAATGGTCTTTGCTTAGTGCTTGGCTGCTGATTTTGAACTTGGTACCATACTAGATGTCAGTCTAGCATGAATTGTGCATGGACAGATATCTAATTTGAGATTTTGATATATTTTAGTAGCTCTAAACTACTGTTTTAGTACCAGAAATAAAGAGAAGAAGATCAACAAGCTGTTAGAGGCTATGTCCTTAATTAGTGTTATCTTTAAACTTGTAATATCTAATTGACAAACCAAATCAAAGTTACGACATCACTTCATAAATATATCAAATGTCTTATTTTTTGGCATACACTCTAAACAAGAAAATTTTTTATTTACAAAATTATTTAAATCAAAATATTAAGATCTCTTTAATAAAAAAAATAAAAAAAAGAGGACCGCCCGGACCCCAGGCGGTCTGGTCCCTAGTGGACCGCCCCTGGTATGGACGGTCTACTAGGAGGGGTGGGCCGCTCGTGGGCCCAACAATCGGGGCAGTTTTAAATTTTGTTATTTTTTAAGGTATTAATAAATATGGCCACATTCAAACCCTTATGTATATTAATAATAATTTTCTAACTTTATATTTTTCAAACTCATAATCTTTCACATAGAAGCTATGTGATTTGACACTAGATCAAAGACAAGACTAACTTAATTGGACGATCATTAACCCGTTTTTGATATATTTATCATAACTTGAGAAAGAATGCATGGAAGCAAAATTAAAAAAAAAAAAAAAATGTTCCGCTACATGTCTAGAGATTTGTACCTGTGCCATGACAAATAATGTGATACTTGCTTTATAAAATAAAAGAGAATTGGCATAGTATGTTAAAACTAGTACTTTGATGTACTCAACCTTTATTCGGGTTGAAACATGATTTAAAGATTGCTATAATTATTTTGATGTGTGAGATTTGACCCGTATAATCTATAATGTAACAATTAGTACAGAATTAACTCAATGAGTTAATTTGTATCCAGAAGCATTGTAAGCATTGTCCTCTACACGGAATTAAGATCATATATATATAGAGAGAGATGGGTTACGGTAAGTTGCGAAGTAAAACGCGTTTCTACTTCACGCCATATTATTATTTGGAAAGTCTAAACGACCGATCCGAACCGTTAGATGTTTAATCCATATTGAAATGTGCTTGGAGACCAAATTTTACATTTTTTGGAATTTTTTTACTATTTATTAAGCATTTTTGAAAATTGTTGTTTTGCTGTGAACAGTAAAAAACAATAAAATTTTTCTGAACCATCAAATCAGCGACTTTCAAAATTGCTTAATAAATAGTAAAAAAATTCCAAAAAAACATAAAATTTGGTCTCCAAGCACATTTTAATATGGAGAACAAGATGAACGATTCAAATCGACATTTTGAACTTTAAAATCGCAAAATATGAGCGTGAAGTAAAATAGTCGCTTTACTTCGCAACTCACCGTAGCCCATCTATATACATATATATATATAGAGAGAGAGAGAGAGAGAGATAGGCTAATGTGCATTCGAATGTATATGGTCCGAAGTGCTTACGGTTCAAATTTGAAATTTCAAAATCCAAACGTTCGATCCGAACCGTTCATCTTGTTCTTCATATTAATATGTGCTTGGAGGCCAAATTTTACATTTTTCTGAATTTTTTTACTATTTATTAAGCTACTTTGAAAATCGCTGATCCAACGGTTTTACTGTTTTGTGCAGCCACCGTTGGATCAACGATTTTGTAAAATACTTAATAAATAGTAAAAAAATTCAGAAAAATGTAAAATTTGGTCTCCAAGCACATATTAATATGAAGAACAAGATGAACGGTTCGGATCGACCGTTTGGATTTTAAAATTTCAAATTTGGACCGTAAGCACTTCGGACCATATACATTCGAATGCACATTAGCCTATCTATATATATATATATGTTTGAGACTAATTCTCTGCACTAGAGATGTGCTATATATTTATCCTAAAACAAAAAAAAAAACAAAAAAGAGGTAAATCCGGAGTCCCAATAATATATATATATATAATGAGGGATCCAATTACACCCTTTTTTGGTGACACCGGATTACATCCTATTTTTACAAAGTTCAAACAGTCGATCTAAACCGTTCAACTTGATGGATATGTTAAAATGTGCTTGCAGATCAAATTTTATATTTTTCTGAATTTTTTTATGAGGTGGGCTATGGTGAGTTGCGAAGTAAAACGCGTTTCTACTTCACGCCGTATTTTTATTTTGAAAGTCCAAACGATCGATCCGAACCATTAGATGTTTAATCCATATTGAAATGTGCTTGGAGACCAAATTTTACATTTTTTGAAATTTTTTTACTATTTATTAAGCATTTTTGAAAATTGCTGTTTTGCTGTGAACAGTAAAAACAATAAAATTTTCTGGACCATCAAATCAGCGACTTTCAAAATTGCTTAATAAATAGTAAAAAAATTCCAAAAAACATAAAATTTGGTCTCCAAGCATATTTTAATATGGAGAACAAGATGAACGGTTCAAATCGACATTTTGAACTTTAAAATCGCAAAATATGAGCGTGAAGTAAAATAGTTGCTTTACTTCGCAACTCACCGTAGCCTACCTCATATATATATATATATAAATTGAAGTAGTCCTGTGAAGAAGGAATTAAACGTCGTGGCCCCCCCAAATCGTTAACATATTACAGATATAATGAAAAAAAAAGAAAAAAAAAAGTGCTACAATACAACCCGATCGAATGCATACCAATAATATATATATAAATCTTTTTTGTATCTTCTATTAACAGTTCCAATATAATTAATTAAGATGCACGACATTGATGATTTTCTTAATTTGTATATATTAACCTGCATATATGCGCCTTTATATACAACGGCCTACTAAGACGATTAATTAAGAATGCAAATAATTAAATTACCGCTAAACAACTATTTAATTATCCGCGCGTTACCATAAATTCAATTCCATTCCATTCAATTCTCCTCTCAAATCTGAATGTGCATACATGAAAACAATTGTGATCTCCATCCAATTGGCACTCCTCCTCTCCATTCACTTGGCATCATCCCAAAAAGTTGGTATGTACGTCTTGCTTTCCTATATATTCCTCTAAAAACTTTTTTTTTTTATTTTATTTTTCTTCAATATGGTGTTTAATTAAATTGGTATGAGCAGAGGATGTGCTCGAGTTTGGTTACGAACCGGGTGCTGAAAACGGGCCAGAGCACTGGGGTGAAATAAATGTAAATTGGACTAAGTGCGGTACCGGTCACCAGCAATCCCCCATTGATTTATTGAATGAAAGGGTTACAGTGAATCCTTATTTAGGGAGGCTGTGACGTTCATACCGGCCGGCCAATGCCATAATGAAGAACCGTGGCTATGACATAGAGCTGAAATGGGAAGAGGATGCCGGGAGCATACGGATAGATGAAAATGATAATTATCCTCTTATTCAGTTGCACTGGCACGCTCCATCTGAGCACACAATCAATGGCAACAGGTTTGCAATGGAGATGCACATGGTTCACAAGACTCCAGATCGCAAGAAGATTGCGGTTATCGGGTTTTTGTACAAGTACGGGCATCCTGACCCGTTACTGGATGAGGTATGTATATATATGTTTGGATATTTATGATTTTGAAAAGAATTAATTAATTAATTAGGAAGCTAGCTAGGTTTATTTTTTAATATGATATATAAAATATATGCAGCTGGAAGCATACATAAAGGAGATTGGAAACAATAAAACACATGAAGAAAAATCGGTTGGAATTGTTGATCCAAGAAAAATTAAGTTGGGAAGTATAAAATACTACAGATACATGGGCTCTCTTACCACGCCTCCATGTATCGAGGGGGTAGTTTGGACAATTGTCAAAAAGGTAAATTCTAGAGAATTATTTAATTTTTCCATCTGTTATTTGGGTTTGAACTTTGAATTCATTGCTTTAGTTTTGTTGTTGTGTTATAAATTATTGGTAGGTAAGGACTGTATCCAGAGAGCAGGTTGATTTGCTAAAAGGTGCCGTTCATCAAGTAAGTAGTTCACTTAATTTGTAATCAACAAATTTTCATTCATCAAGTAAGTTTCGAATATTTTTACATTTTAATTGCGTTTGCGTTTATTTTACAAATTAGAGGTCTCAATATCTCATGCATGGATGGATGATTTATTTTACTATTTTTGTAGGATGCGCATGACAACAACGCCCGGCCTATACAAAGTATCTACGATAGAATGATCAACATGTACCGACCTCTCAAGATTAATAACTAGATCGATCATGCTTTTCTTAACAAAGAATAGCCGATTTTATTAGTTACTTCAATATAAAAAATTTCATGAGTTTTGCCATGTTCTTCTTCACAAAAATCTTGTTTTGATATTCCCTCCTATATATACCGCAGCCATTGATTTGTTTGCTAATGTTTCATTGGAAAAATTAAGAACAATAAAAGTTATCACTTTACTGCTAGTAATTTTACAAAGGATGGAGTTACTTTCAGAGTAACAATTAAATTAAATTATTGAGAGCATAAAGAAAAAGTTTTTAAACAATTAAATTACTGATGCAGACAGTACGTAGACCCAATAGAAGTAGAACTAGTCTTCTCCATTGCATATCCATTAATGGATCCAAACCATCTTGCACCAAAACTTTTTAAAAGGCGAACTGGTACGAGAAGAACAAAACCTCTTATCTCAATAGTTCATGTTAATTTATACATCATTTTTGCTTTTACATATTAAAAAGTTAATCCAGCTTGTACAGGAATGGTAACTCTATATATATTCCTACTTCATCTTGCAACAGAAAACTTATTTTCACTTTTCATATATTATATAGGACAAAGCTAAAGTTACAAATGCATGTAATAATATAAATATGTAATTCAGGATTTTGTGCCAATATCTATTAATTACAAAACTGTTCACCGGTAGTAGGCCATATGGCGGGAGCTCCTAAAAGGGGAACCATCAAATGGAGATGGTCCACCGGACCGGATAGAACTAGCAACAGCCTTCCTTTTGGGAGCCTTGACCTCAGATCGGAGCCAAGATTCCACAACAGAGAGCAAGTTGTCGGCAGTTTTCATTTCATTTATATCAGACAGCTTTGCACAGTTCTTCAATTCGCCATCTTGGATGTAAGCTAGATGTGTTGCCCACGTCTCCAACCCATCAAATATGTGTGTTGCATACACTATTGTTGCTTCTCTCTAAAGTACAGGAAAAAGATGTAAAGAATACGGTTTTCATAAATGTCAAGTGTCAATTTTGTGTGTTGCATGCATACCTTCTTTATTTGTTTTTTGTTTCTTTTCTTTTGTCGCATTGCGTTTCCTATGAACTAATTTGGGTAATTTATGGTCAAAGGATTCTTTATTAATTGCTTAAATACACATGCAACTGAGGTTATACTTTAATGAACCGAGTCTTTATTACATCGCTAAGCTCCACCATTTCCCAAAAAATAAAGAAAAACAATATTACAAAATTTAATTTTAAGTTCAATTGCATAGTTGATATCTGACTGAAGCAAAATCGTGCCATTTGGGATTCAACTACTTCACGTTAAATTAGGCAAATTCTATAGCTGGGTAACCAGCACTATAATCGAAACGTACAAGTAATGATTTAACTGCCAATTTCTGTTTGTTTTGTGCAATCTAACCATTTTCTTCTAACCTCTGCAGTATTTATTATGCAATCAATGGCAGGTAGGGTGCCTTATGGAGGTAAAACTGTGTCATCTTGGGTGAACTATTACAGAAATGAGCGTCTAAGGGGACAATTTTTTTTTTTTGGGGAGGGAGGCCCAACTAGAAAGGAAAAGGTATAGTCTTGATTAGTTGCACTCAAAGGGTAAATTAAACAGAATCAGGGTCAACCAAGACTCAAAAGTACTTAAAATGTAATTGAGGTCAATTTTAGTATTTTAAAACTGAAGGTTTGATCATGCTTAGTAGGGGTAATTCGGGAAAATTTGCACAACAGGCAAAACTTAGTTCCATTTTTTGGTGACCAGTACCTGGTACAGTCAAATTGAAATCTTTAACAAATATGGAAGTATTTGGATTGAATTACCTGCTCACACTCCTCTTTGAAGAAGTCAAGTAGATCCATTCTCGTGACAACATCCAGATCTACTGTAATTTCATCAAGCAATAGCACCTGTATTTTATTATGCATAAAAGGTCAATTATATTCTTGCTTTAAAACAGTAATGTCAAGGGCATCAATATTGCAGTGAAGGACACATCACGCCACATCAGAATTAAGATAAAGATACTTCTAATTATTTGGGTAGAAATAATTTTCAGAATATTATACTCACAATGTAAAACTATCCTGAAAAGTTGAAATTTAGACATATGAACAGAAATTAAGTTAACAGATAGGGTTTATATAAAAGCTGAACTTGATCATGAGATAGGGAAAATCATTATTAAAACATCATAAGAGTACTTAATAAGGCATATACACATCTCATATTTATATGCAAATTACAGCAAACGTTTCTCATGAAACAAGGCAACAAATTTTTTTTGGAAAAAAACCTATTAATAAAGCTGTTCTAACTTCTAAGAGAAGGATTTTTGGGAAAAAAAATTGGTGATTTTCTCAGATACCAAGTATCAGCAAATAAAGCAAACAGCTGGAGAAATTTAGAAAAATGCCAAGGAAATATGTACAAGGTCAGATATGAAAATAAACTAAGAAATAACATGAAACCTTGTAAGGTTGTAGAAGACCCATACAAATCTGAACGCGACGCCTCTGGCCATCTGATACTTTATGCATTCTCCATTCCAAATCAATGTCTAGTAAGTCTATCAGTTTCTCTCTCCTTTCTGGATCAACCCCTTCAACTGTTATTATTACCCAACTGTTAATAAGTAAAAGTAAAATGCATATATTTGATGACAAAGCAGATATAACAAATAAAACCCATATAGAATTCTAGTGCAAAAATGAACATTACCTACACAAATATTAGTAAAAGGACAAAAGGCCAAATCCCCTTTTCTAATCTTAGATTCCAGATTTCAATACTGTATCAGTTTGGTACTAAAAAGATCTATAATCCATATAATCATCAACCTATAAATCCTTATAACTATTATTATGAATTTATGATTATTTACTGTTATCTTTATTCCCTAGAATCACCCCAATCAAATTTAAACAATAAAATAAAGATTATTTCCCAAGCATCTTTTCATTTTTAGCATTCTACGATTGTAAAAGGTTAGAGAAAAATGTCTTCTCCAGCATACCTCCAAAGATCATGTGCTCAGCCGAGAAATCACCTTGCAGTGGCACATCACCCTGCAATTTTTTTAAATGTTTTATTGCTATTAAAATACAATATCATATTAAAAAATATATATTAAAAAAATATAATAAAAAAAAAGATTGCAAGAGAAAAGGAAACATACACATGAACCAACGTTGCGGCTCCAAGATCCACCGAGGTAAGAGAGGTGGCCACTACAGACAAGTTGTGTGTCATGAAAAGCAGAACCATTCAAAACTCTAACCACATCTCTCCCTCCTACCATATGTTTCCCCGCCAAAATTTTAAGTAAAGTTGTTTTACCTGAAATATTGTAAAATAAGCCATTGAGTTAAATATAGGAATAAGTAGATATTTGTCTTTGTGTTTTGGTGTGAGCGTGTAGCAGGCTACAATCAACACAGAATTTTTTAATTTTTTTGTTTTAATTGCTATTGATACATAACATTAGGAGAATAGAAATAGAAATAGAAAAAGAAAGCTTTGGATTGGAGACATCCATCCTACTATACTTATACTAATTAAGAATTCAGGATGTGTAGTCGCATATTAGAAGCACCGTTGGCAACAAAACTTCAGATCTAGAACTAGAAGGCAATTAATTAATGAATTAAGAAAGTGAAATTGAAAGAGATGTAATGCTTTTAAGTAGGTAGTGATCATGGAATTTAGATTGGGAGGGAGAGAGGAGAAGAGACCGGATCCGTTAGCGCCGACGAGGAGACAGCGGGAGGCGGGAGAGACGCAGAGGTTGAAGCGCGTGAAGAGCGGCGGCTGGGCGTCGTAGGCGAAACTGAGACCAGAAACCTCGATCCCTGTCGACCTCCATCCCTCCTCTTCCGGTTCGCTTTCTCTTTCTCTTTCTCTTTCCATTATTTCCTCCTCTTCTAATCTTAATCTCTCAAGCGAATTAGCAAAATCCCTATTATATATAGAGATCATAATAACAATAATCTATATTACCAAACTTCATATCCGAACCTAACACAGATTTAAATAAAAACATTACAAATCAAAATTTGAATCCAACTATAATTGTACTCAAATACTACCCGATCCAATAACACCCACCAAACCAAACCTACCTCGCGCCAAATTGTGACCGTGGGAAAAATAGACGTAGGATGGCTTAGCACCGCACAGCACAGCACAGCCGTCTAATTTCCAAATCTTTGGTGAACTGCGAGCGCTCTTGTTTGGGTTGCTAATCGGTTGTAGTTCTGGCGATTCCTGAGCTGGGCCCGGTTCGGTCTGATTAAACCATCCGGCCGAATTATAAATCTATACTATATCTAATTTTTGTTTCGAAAGTACGAGCAAAACTAAAGTGTGATGTACTTATCAAGAGAAGTTGATGAGCACTGTTGGTCCCAAAGGTACTTGGAGGAAAGTTAATATAGTATTTTTATAATTTTTATTCTAAATTAAATTATCTAGCGTGTTCATAAGTTATTTTTGGTGAAAACTTAACTTGAATCTAAACTAAATAAATGATAAAGTAAATAGTAGAGTTTAGAGACACTCGACACGAGAGTTGATTACGAAGTTCAGCACTAACACCTACATATCTAGGGCCTGCGACTTTTGAGATGGCACGTCTTTCTTTACCTAATGAGAAAGGAATACAAGGTGAACCGGTGAGCCCTTACAATCTCCTAAGAAATCACATGGCCCGAGCATTCTGTAGGTCGCTGATGTTGGGTTTTGACGGTTCAAACCCATTGATTAAGTTTGTTGGGGTTTTGACTGTTCAAACTCATTTGTTTGCTTAAGATGCGGAAAGAACGTAAAACAAAATTTTACTTCTAACTTAAGCCAAGGATTAAACGGGATATGTCAGGAAACTTTCCAAGGCAGTCCACCTTCAGTATTCCTTTGGCATCAAAACCCAATTTAATCCCTTTACAGATCTACTCCATGATTGATTTCTAAAACTTTAATCTACTTACCAATTAAATAGATTAATATAACATATTTATACCTTGATTCCAAATTCTAATTGGAATGCAGCAGAGCGAGAAGAGCGACATCTGGGAATGACTCTTTTCGGAGTATTAGATGTCTGATACCTCTATCGGTTATCCACTAGGACTAACCGGAGAGCGGTTTATTTCTTTTGTCAGAAATACTATAAATCGTGGGATTATGCAAAAAAACTATTCACAAGGAAAAGATGAAAACCCGTAAACACGAATTTTCGATTACTCAGTTTCACAAATAAGCAAAACTGAAATACCGTAAAATTCGGAAAAACACTATTCACCGATCTCGTAAATCTACTAATCAACAACCCCAAGATTATACGTCAACTATGTATAATTTTCTTTTCTCAACCGAAACACTATTTTGTTAGTTTGTAATAATCTAGAAGTCAATAATACGATAATTTATCATAAAGCTTTGTTCATGAATTGGATGATTAATATCATTTTGTTGCCTTGAGTATTATTGCATTTATGGATCATTTCGAGTTCATGACTAAAATTGTGAAACTCCATAATATAGATGATATATACTCTTAATCTTAAAAGGTCACTGACCAAGGTAATTAGCAGGAACACTAATTACCGCTATAAGGTTAGTATGTGGATTAAAATATGGTTAAGTTTTACAAACCACCTGACACGAGATGTCATTTTAATCACATAGATACATGTTCTAGGAACATGGTATTTGACAGACCTCGAATGAAACATTAAATAGAATTGTGTTCGTGTCATTTATGTTTTCATTCAGTGTCACGTTCTAAAGTATGAGGTATTTATCATTCCCACTGAGAAATATGTATGTGTGATTGTTATCCACCGCTGTCCGTAAAAAGCAGTCATAACAGTAGCTTTTCCATATGTATAGCTTAGCTGAGGAAGTGATAGTTTACCAAGAATACTATTTGTCCCTCGTATTTTATACGAGTTATAGCATCACTGGGCCCCTTGGTAGAGTAACATTATCAGCGCGCGGTATGATTACAAGAGTAATCATATTTGATAATCTGCTCAAGATCAAGAAAAGATTAAGTTTAAAAGGATGACACATATCTACCTTGAAACTAATCTGATAGCTATGAGACAGAAGAACAGGCATAATTAAATTGTTTATTGGATCGTGATATTGTACTGTACAACATCATCTGTGTAATTGGATGGTCATGATGTGTTGCCAGACGCCACCCATGATTATAGAAGTTAAAACAGTTTTAACTCTATTTACCAACATAACACAGATCCAATTGGGTCACACCATATAGGAGTTAATCGGAGAATCTTATTGTGATTGATTATAAATTGGTTATGATCAATAGTAAGATGGTTATAATTAATTATACGTGTTATAATTAAATTATAAATGTTATGTAAAAATAACAAGCAAAAACATTGGTTAATTTATAAACGTGTGTGACACGTTGTATAAAAGTTAACCGGTTAATTTATAAATGTGCCGGACACATTGTATAAATTACCGAAACAACAACCGCAAGAAAAATATATATATAATTGTTCAGAATAATTATACGAATATTATTTGTGTTCGGGCCGAGGGCATTCGGATCTTTTCAGATTCGTCCTTATCCGCATGACATGTCTTATGTAAGTCAAAGGATTCAGACTTATGTCTTATGTAAGTCAATACTTTCATGAAACGTTTTGAGTCTTTTGTTATTGATGTTAAACACGGGGTTTTCCATTTCTAGCATATAAAGATCATTTAACAAGTAAGATGATCCATAATGTCTCATTTTTATAAATAGAACATCTATTGTCCTTTATAACAAACGAGAAATCATTCATCTCTAAACACGAGATTGATATGATATTTCTAGAAATGGTAGGAACAAAATAAATATTTTCTAGTTCCAGAATAAACCCGCTAGGCAAGTACAATTTTATCCTACCGACTGTAACGGCTACAACTTGTGCTCCGTTTCCAACTCGAAGTTGTACTTCCTTATTGCATAACTTTCTCTTAGTGCGTGCATATTCGTGCAAATATGAGCACATGATCCGGTATCCAGTACTGAATCATTAAGAGAGGTCGCAACATTAATTTCAATAACATAAATACTTGAGACTGAGACTTTTGAGACATTCTCAAACTTCATATCTCCAAGATACTCCGGGCAGTTTCTCTTCCAGTGACCTTTGCTATTGCTAAAATAGCAGTCAGAGTTAGCAGAAACATTTATCTTGGGAGAGTTCATTCCTGGAACCAACTTCCCTTTGCCTTTGTACTTAATCGCCGTTTTTCCCTTTTGCTTTCTTGATCTTCTTCCCACCTTCTTGGATCATGAGGACATGAGAGCTATTCTCGATGTCTTTATCAGTGATCCTCAGCATCCCTTGGGGCTCCTGCAAGCTCTTATCCAACTCTTGCTTATGGGAGTTCACAATGAACTCCGAATAGCTGGGAGGAAATGAGTTCAGGATAACTTCCGTGGCCAACTCGTGGCTCCACGAACAGTTAAGCTTCTCCAGTTTCTCATCATCGCTTGTCATATGAAGCGTGTGAGTACTGACAGAGCTGCTCTCTACTATTTCAGCAGGGACCGGTGTATTTAGGATATATTCCTTTTTCTCACGTGTGTCTACCTTTTCGAGTGGGGAGCGTAAATAGAAAGACGTTTCTTTAGCCATATTTCTACAACGTTTAATGTAAAGATTTTAGCTTTGTTCATGTAATGTTTTATTTTAATAATAAAACTCCCACTGCAAATTTGTTCTATTCCCGTTTGCAGTAGGACCAAGATCCATGTTTTCACCAATAACCAAGGCAGTGTATGCATATCATGGCTATCAGTTATCTTAGGTAAGCAAACATGCTAATCACATCTCTTTGTGATTCTTGGTTTCGTTAAAACATCACGTGTATTTAACGAAGACTTTGCCCCGAGCCCAAAACTGTTTTGGAAATCATCGGTAAGTAACCTCACTCTATTTGGTTTGATATGTCAGACATAACCCTCGACCACCAAAGGTAAAAGGCGATGTCTACTGAGTAGTTTAATCATCAACCAATGAACAATGGTTTGAGGAGGATAGAGTGGGAAGGGCATACTACTTAATATTTAATGGGTTGGTGTTTATGCTTAACAGTGCAAGCAATATTTTAAAAGGAGGTTTGCCAGAAAGAACGACTAATGTGATTTTATTCGTATCTAAAGAGACCTCTTTCATATGCTTCATTAAGCAGTCGTGGAAAGGAAGTCTAGAAAGAATACTGAATGTGATCCCCATTACTTTCTATCCTTGGCAGTACCTTTTCATATGCTTTGACTTAGTTAAGCAGTCAGTTCTTGTAACTGACTTTAGCTACCGTCTATCTTGTAGAGATAGTTTTTATGGTTTCTTATAAAAACGGTAAATCTAATCTATACATTTTTATATGATCGCAGTAAATTTGATTTACCTATATATGTGATCGAGTCACGTATATTTCTTTCAGTTCGTAATGTTGACCTTGGTCAGCGTTACAGACACGTGAAAGTTGCTTATCAGAAAAATACTTATTGTGATCCAATTCCTATCTTCCTCAAAGACCTCTTTCATATGCTTCAGTAAGCAGTCGTGGAAAGGAAGTCAGACAGAAAGAATAGTGAATATGATCCCATTTTCATTTTCCTAAAAGACCTCTTTCATATGCTTCAGTAAGCAGTCGTGGAAAGGAAGTCAGAAAGAAACAATGCCAAATGTGATCCCACATTCGTATTTTTCTTCAAAGAAAGTTTTCTTTCACGGTTCTTTGGAAAGACGGTAAATCTAGTTTTACCTATTTCATACCACGGATTAAAAGGGGTATGCCGGAAAGACCAAAGCAGAGTTCCTTCTGAAGTCTTTCATTGCAAGGACCCTTTTAATCCTTTTAAAGCAGTAAATCTAATTTACTCTAAGCTGTAAATCTAATTTACTTATATACAGGACCAAGTCGGGTATATAATCTATCAGTTACCAATTCTTTATTTTGCAGCTATGCTTAGTTCTTATTTATACCATTTAAAGCACATAAACAATTTATATGTTTTAAAATCAGATATTCTTTTCGGTCCATAAAGCAATTTGGTAACGTGACAAAGTTTCTTTTGGGCCAGTCATTAGGACACGTGAAAGGGGCTCCCAGGAAAGATTGGGGTCACGAGGACCGCTTAGACTCAATCTTTCCTAGACAGAACTATCTCTTTCTTGTGTGGAAATGACAACTCTTACTAAGGTACTTTATTGCTTCATCACATTCTTCGATGAACTTTACTTATCCGAAGGTTTTCAAAAAGGCGAAAAACTTACACTAAATTTTGCCATTTCAAAAGCATTAAAGCAATTTGGTAACGTGACAAAGTCCCCTTTGGGCCAGCTATCAGGACACGTAAAAGAGGGTTAGACGAAAAGCCGAGACTTTTCTTGTCATTAACCTTGTCTTTTACGGGTGGAGATTAACAGCTCTTACTCAGGTCCTTTATTGCTTCATCACATTCTTAGATGTTTAACGCAATCAAAAGTATTGAAAACGAAAACATAAGGAAAACATAAAATCCTATTTTATCTTTCTCGGTCGGAAAACCGATCCAAGAAATGTAAAAGTTTACATTTCATAAGAAAGCATAAAGAAAACTTAAATCTAATTTAACTTTCTTAGTCGGTAGAACCGATTCAAGAAAATCTCATTTCTAATCGGTTTTGGACTTATGCTGCAAATGTAAGAATTAAACTGATATGCGGTACATGCACCTAATTTGCATAAGTTATAACTTTTAGAAAATCAATCAGAACATGCACCTAATTTGCATAAGTTATAACTTGTACTCTGATACCACTGTTGGGTTTCGGATACCACTTTTGGGGTTTCGCGGTAACCAAAACTCGTTTAGGCTTAAGGTGCGGAATTACCGTAGAACAAAAGACCAAAATGCCCTCCAAGTTCGGCCTATTTACAAGGTATGCCATTGACACCTCATCCTTTTATATGTGAAATGACCAAAATGCCCCTTTCACACTCTTCCACATTCTTCTCCATGCTTCTACATCATGCAAAGTGGCATAGGTGTGAAATGACCATTTTGTCCTTGTGGATAGGATTGATGACATTCCATCTGGATAGGATCGATGACATGTCATGCGGATAAGGACGAATCTGAAAAGACCGGAATGCCCTCGGTCCGAACATAAATAATATTCGTATAATTATTCTGAACAATTATATATATATTTTTCTTGCGGTTTGTTGTTTCGGTAATTTATAGAACGTGTCCTGCACATTTATAAATTAACCGGTTAACTTTTATACAACGTGTCACACACGTTTATAAATTAACCAATGTTTTTGCTTGTTATTTTTACATAACATTTATAATTTAATTATAACACGTATAATTAATTATAACCATCTTACTATTGATCATAACCAATTTATAATCAATCACAATAAGATTCTCCGATTAACTCCTATATGGTGTGACCCAATAGGATCTGTGTTATGTTGGTAAATAGAGTTAAAACTGTTTTAACTTCTATAATCATGAGCGGCATCTAACAACACATCATGACCATCCAAGTTCACAGATGATGCTGTACTGTACAATATCACGATCCAGTAAACAATTTACTTGTGTCTGTTCTTCTGTCTCATAGCTATCAGATTAGTTTCAAGGTAGATGTGTGTCATCCTTGCTAACTGAATCTTTTCTTGATCTTGAGCAGATTATCAAATATAATTACTCTTGTAATTATAATGCTAGCAGATAATCGTACTCTATCAAGGGGCCCAGTGATGCTATAGCTCGTATAAAATACGAGGGACAAAAAGTATTCTTGGTAAACCATCACTTCCTCAACTAAGCTATACGTTTGGAAAAGCTACCGTTATGACTGCTTTTTACGGACAGCGGTGGATAACAATCGCACATACATATTTCTCAGTGGGAACGATAAATACCTCATACTGTAGAACGTGACACTGAATGGAAACATAAATGACACGAACACAATTCTATTTAATGTTTCATTTGGGATCTGTCAAATAACATGTTCCTAGAACATGTATCTATGTGATTAAAATGACATCTCGTGTCAGGTGGTTTGTAAAACTTAACCATCTTTTAATCCACATACTAACCTTATAGCGGCAATTAGTGTTCCTGCTACCTTGGTCAATGACCTTTTAAAATTAAGAGTATATATCATCTATATTATGGAGTTTCACAATTTCAGTCATGAACTCGAAATGATCCATAAATGCAATAAAATGATATTAATCATCCAATTCATGAACAAAGCTTTATGATAAATTATCGTATTATTGACTTCTAGATTATTACAAACTAACATGGATCAAATAAACTATTTAGACTTTAAAAATGGAGATATAAATCTAATGCACGGAACAATCTGCACATTGCCAAGTACCATAGCCTCACTCATATTTTATTGCTTGTTCATGTCTCTTTCAGAATTAAGAACTAGTTATTGAAAATGATTGGCATGCCTAGCCATAGGACATATACAGACAATCCAATGCCCTTATTGTCAAAATTGGATACTAATTATAATATCTAAAGTAGTTATTGAAAATGATTGGCATGTTTAGCCATAGGACATATACAGACAATCCAATGCCCTTGTTGTCAAAATTGGATACTAATTATAATATCTAAAAGTTTAATGGGGTGTCATTGTAGTGAGGAACAGTGACACCCCTCTTGTCTAGTGTCCGATAGGAAATAGGCGACTCATATTTATTTAGATGACATCTGCTAGCGTCATCTCATTCTGAGATCCCTTTGATCTACATCTCACGGCTGAAGAGAACGCCTTCCTAGAGCTAATGGGTTACGACGCTTCACTTCTTCGCTACGTGCTGATTCCACTTTTCTCTCTTGACACATGTTCAGCTGTTCTTCATCGTTGCTGCTAAAAATCTTTCTAGACCCATTCTATTCCCATTCCGTGACTGCTTAAACAACTGCTCTAAGATATTATTAGAGGATTGGGGAGAAGCTTGAGCGGATCCATTACTCCACCCTGAGTACACAATCCCCATTGTTGGCTGGTCTGAAGATGAAATTGGCGAGGAGATAAGGTTTTTGGATTTCTATTTGCTTAGAGGAAAAAAGAAGAAGAAGAAATAACGTGATCGCCGATCGTTGAGGAGATTGTTGTGCGGAGGAGAAAAGTAATAGATAATTGATGAGCATAAATTAGGTATACTTTTACCTAGGGTTTTGTATTGATAAATTGACCAATTTCCATGCATTTAGTTTAATTTAGTTTAGAATTACATCAAGAATCAAGTTACTGCCAAAGTCTATTTAAACTATAGGAAATGGAGCAAATTATAGATTTTCTCCCAAGCTTTCCTAAAAGTAGTAGAACACTAAAAACAGAGCTACGGATAATGAGTTATGCCCATTTGAAGTTTGGTTCATAGCCGAGTCAGAGGCTCCGTGCAGGTGAAGGTGGGGGCACTCCTGGCCGCACATATTCGCAAGAATTTCAACTTTCAACACCCTTTTGTATTTTGACCGTATCCGGGCCATACGAACTATGTTTTTGGCAAATAAAAGCTTGTTGGAAAGAGAACAACGAGATCTACAATTATATGAAGGTTAAAAATTATGTAGAAACCTTTTTAGAAAGAAATCAGCTGTAATCCATTGTCATATCTCATGAGACCTTGATTGATTCATCTTTCATTATTTGTTGCTTACTCCCCAAGTCACAAAATAGTTATAAATAAAGGAAAGACAACAAGAGGAGGATTATCTCCCCTTTGGAGAAGCAATCCTGGGATACCACTATTCTCTTCCATCAAACCCTAATCACCTTCTCCATCCATCTCATCTCTCAAGTGAATCAAAGGTGCGAAGGATTGAAGGACTTGGCAGATCTCGAGGACCTTGCGAGGAAGAAATGAGGCATAACTTGGGAATTGGTGTATTATATTTTTCTTGTTATTTTCTTGTTTTACTTGTATTAGATTTCTTATTTTATATCATGGATGTTCTTATTTTTGTGATTGTACCCACGAGAGGCTAATTTCCTCTCTAAGGGCTTAGGTTGTAGCATGAACTTGTGTTAGTTTATTTAATTGGATGTTCTCTTTATGATGATTGTTTTGGCTTGATGTTTGGTTTTATTTTATATATTTGTGAGTTATGCATGATTGTGTTTTGGTAATTAAACCTTGTTAGGGTAGTGACAATACTTTAGCATTAAGAGTGTATGATAAAGAAAAAAATACTTTCATTGTACACAAATAATCTTAGGGTGTAGATAAGGTTGACTGGATTCAGATTTACGCCAGGAATCACATAACCAAATATGGTAGCAAGTAGTAGTAGTAGATGCCTCATCTTAAATAACCCAATTAGGTGGTGACAGTAATAATTAAGAGGTACATTAACATGGAGTCATGAATTATGAAATGTAGTTATAGGAACTAGAAATAGACCAACCTAGTTGGAATTCCCATCAAGACAATGACATGAATTTAGAGAACTTCAAAAGTAAATAGATTGACCAAGTGATTGTAGATCAAAAGCCCTTACACCTCGTTATTCGCAAACTCTTTTTATTTGCATTTAATTTAGTTTCTTGTTACAAACCAACTGCTTCAGGTATTGAACCCAAATTTAGTTACTTTGCAACAAAACCCCCCTTTACTTACTTGCATTTATTTAGTTTTAATTTAGTTAATATAGAAAATACAATTGCCTTAGTCTTTAGACCGATACTTTATTTACTACAAAGATAGATTGTGCGCTTGCAATTCAATCTACTTTGCATATTTAGGTTTATAAATTTAAAGTAAAAAGTGTATGAATTAGTCCCAAAGTAATTACACCTAAAATACACAACAACAACGCGGAGGAGAAATAGACTGCCAAGGATCCCTGATGTGCGTCTGTGCCCGCGTAGGAGGACTGTCGACTGCGCCTACTAGTACGGTACTAATTTTTAAACTTATTTTTAGTACAAGTATTAGTTAAGGAGATTGATTATATTCATAGTATCATGAAGCACTATAATTTTGACTAAAGTTAATCAATAAAATCCATGTTAATAAACCAACAATAGTTAACAAAATTAAGCCCTAGAATTAAAACCCAAATCCATATTAATTAGTCAAACCATAACTATTATAAAACCCAAGTCCATGTTAATATGCCTCTGCAGTTTAATTTCATTCAATTTTCATAAAGTGGTCCACATTGGTTGTGTCATTTTCAAATGCATAATTTTGTCTCAGAATAGACAACACAAAGGTACCTCATTTAGAAAAGTAAACTAATCAGAGAAGACAAGGGTACATCATTATTGATGAGATCTTTTGTTTTTCTTTTTATTTACAACTTAATTATGCAGTTGCAACTAGCTGATTCGAAGTATAACACCAATGACTTTAAGGATTAAGGGTAGATATTTTCAACTTTGTATGTCAAACAAGTAAAATGAAGTTACCTGATATGGTGGAAATCAATGCTAATAATATTTAGGGTTAATTTCTCCTCTACCCTTGAAGAGTTTCTTAATTTCTTATTTACCCTTGAACTCTTCAATATATCTAATTTGTCCCTTAACTCTTCAAATTATTTCTCTTTTATCCATAGAGTTAATTCCCTAGTGTTAAAATTTATTTTTTCCCGTTTTACCCTTGTGTGGGCCCTTTGATTAAATTACATGTCCCTTAACGAATCAAGGTCCCTGCACGCTTCAGAGATTAACATCAGTTCTATGCTCCAAATTACTGTTGTTCCAAATTCCCTTAACGAATCAAGGTCCCTTTGATAATCAAGCGAATTTGATCTTAATCATTTCTAGCAGAAGTTAAATAAACAAAACTCAATTTATCTATTTAGAATAATATAAACTTTCTTAAAGAAAAATCAAACTTTGATAAAGTTATGAATTCTAGATATTATTAGTTACAAAGGAGATCAAATTTGTATTTGTTCTCGCACAAATCATGTACTGACTGAGATGTACCATAGTACATTTTACAGATAAATGAGATAATGAAACTAACAATAGAAAATCTTCTAAGGATGATACCTTGAATGAGTTTCAACAGGTTGCTTGCCCTTTCTTTTAGGCTCTAATTTTTGTTTCTGATAGCCATGTGTCCCATGCAATACGTTCTCAATTTCATTGTTTGTCGCACAATTATCTATATTTGGTCTTGCAAGAGAGGGTTTCGTCATGTGAGAGAGAAATTCAAGCGGAGGATGGATTTCATACAAGGCAAAAGGATCAACATCATGTCTTTCCATTGTAAAAGTTGATATACACTGTTGCAAAATAGAAAATATCTTAAATTAAAAATTTGGACAAAGTAGAAAAAAAAAACTTGGTGTTGCTAGTTACAACCTCAGCATAAATTGCATCATTTTACAAATTGGATGCATAATAAACATCTATCATCTAAAATTGTATATACAATCCACAAACTCCAATAGTCATTTTAATTCAAATTTTCCCCAATACTGATTTCCCTTTTTATCATAGAAAAATTGTGGAATTTCGCAACAAAAAAAAAATATTGTGGATAGGCATTCTGATATTGAGAGGAATATGACAGGGCACTCCTTGTAAATTATCAAACTTAAGTACAAGTGAGCCAAAAAAAAAAAAGAAAAAAAAAGAAAGATAAAGGTCAAGCTGTGCAAGAGAGCAAAAATCGGCTAGGCAAAGCATAAATACGAGGTTTCCATGTGATTCCAAAATCAAGGTTTAGATTCAATGGTATTAATCTAATCAAACAATTGAATTTGGGCTGTAGTCTAGAATACGAGGTTTCCATGTGATTCCAACATCGTCTTGGGGAATATGCTCGTATTCATGCTGTGTGATTCTATGAAACTCACCTCCAAGGAAGAATGTGAATCTGATCCCCTCCAATTTGGAATTCCTCTAGTGGTGATTTGCAATTGGTTGTATCAGCACAGGGAAGAGAGCGTAGACGAGGTAACCAAACCGCGACTTGGTCTTGATCACTCATGCACTTCTTTCAGTCTAAGCAATATGCAAGGACGTAGAAGGGAAAGAGAGAGCATAGAGAAGAAAAAGTAAGAAGATATCTGGATAGATAAAAAAAGTGCGGGAGAGCGGAGAAGAAAAACTAGGTCGAAGAAGAAAAATAAGGGAGTACGCGGGAAAAGAAGGAGACAGATCAACTTCCACTTAAAGAAAGGATATTTTTGTCATTTCTAATTTTAACCAGCCATTTAACTATGGTTAATTTCATAATTGTTAAATAATAGATAAAAAAGAAAGAATTTGAAGAGTTGAGGGATAAATTAGATATATTGAAGAGTTCAAGGGTAAATAAGAAATTAAGAAACTCTTGAAGGGTAGAGGAGGAATTAACCCTAATATTTATAACTCTAATGTCTACTCTACTGTCGATTGATAAGCGTATGAATCTATCGTAAAATATAGATTGGGGTATCGATCCGCAGGGATAGTGTATTAAGGTTAAGTTGTTCACTAATTCTAGGGTTGTTTGGTTCTGTTTGGTTGTTTGGTTGTTTTGTTGAGTTATGTTGTGTTTAAGGTGATCAATCAAAGTAGTAAAGTAAAGGATTAAAGGTAATAAAGGGTTCTAGGGATCAAGCTATCTATTCACACAAAAGCGTATGCACAAAGTTTCAGTATAGCAAGCTGTACCTTTTAACCTTAAATACACTTTTGAGTCAGATTGCAAGTGCACAATCCTATCGTGTAGTATATCATCGGGTATCGATCATAGGAATGGTTCAAATATTAACTAGATTTTACTTAAATTACTTAAAAACTAGAAGTTGGAAAAGGGTTGGTTTTGGTTTTTTATCTTTCCTAAATAGTTTAATGACAGAGATTAAAAAAATAAGAGAGTAAATAAATTTGGCTTAATTCAGTAATATAAAAGGCGTTTTCAGGGTTTCTGATTGCGCATGGCCCTCGAGTTAATACAGCAGCCATTCGTTTATGTATTAATAGTTTTGTGTAGGGTTCTATTGACCGTACCCGATGTTCCTAAACCTCAACTCTCGTTTGTTGGCTTTAATAAACACGATACTAGAATTGCAATTTCTACCCTCTTAGGTTTCTAAACCTCAACTCTTGTTTATTGGTATTCTACCTAAGTTACTTGTTTGGTTCACTAAAGGTATCCACCATCTCTCGATGCATGGAAAGTTTCACCATCGGCTAATAATTGGTTTTACCTCTTGGCTTACAAACCTACCTCATGTATTTAGTCTAGTTAAGAGAAATATCAAGGCCAGATTACAAGAATGATGCTACAGTACATCTAACAGTAAACCAAGAATAATTCAAGCAATTTCAATTAAGCAATTAAATTAATACTCAAACGAGCAAACACAAACATTAACACAGATTCAAATAACATGCATATAAAATAGAATATCTGACTACATCATAACCCTAGAAACTAAAAGATCTACTCTAACATGGTTGAAACTACTCTAACATGGTTGAAAATCAAATAAAACAAGTAGAAAGAAGAAAGAAATGATAAAACTCAAAGAAAACAAGCTCCAAGCCGAGCCTCCTCTTTCCAAGCCCTCGAAACAAGGTGGAGAAGAATGGTGGTATCTGGTATCTCAGAGATGGCCTTCCCAAAGGGGAGATCCCTCAGAAGGAAAAATGCCTTTTCTCCTGCTACCTCCCTCTCCTTTATAATTATTTTGTGACTTGGGGAGCAAGCAACCAAGAATGGAAGGTGAATCAATCAAGATCTCGTGAGATATGACAATATATTTCAGCTGATGTCTTTCCAAAAAGGTTCATGCGACTTGCACATTACAAATTCTGATTTATAATCTTCATAAAATTGTAGATCTCGTTGTCCTCTTCCAGCAAGCTTTTATTTGCCTAAAACGAAGTTCGTATGACCAAGATATGGAAAAAAATACAAAAAGATGTCGAAAGCTGAAATTTTCATATTTGCTCTGTCTGCTTTTTGCGCAGTCCGCATGGAGTTTGCGCTGTTCGCTTCCTGCCTTTGTTTTTGCTGTGAACCAAACTTCAAATGGGCATAACTCATTATTTGTAACTCTGTTTTTAGTGTTCTACCACTTTTCAGAAAGCTTATAAGAAGATCTATAATTTGCTTCATTTCCTGAAATTTAAATAGACTTGGGCAGTAACTTGATTCTTGGTATAATTCTAAGCTAAATTAAACTAAATTAAACAAAATTACCTAAATACATGAAAATTGGTCAAATTATTGATATAAAACCCTAGGCAAAAGTATACATAATTGGTGATCATCACTATCTCTCATTCCTATTTATTTAATCTAGATTTTGGTTGTCATAGCAATTGCGCATGGTCTGTCACCAATCGCATGCTATTGCTAATACCAGTCAATTTGTAAATTTACTCAGTAGCATGCGGCTCTATCACCATCTGCACACGTTCTGGGTAAACCATACAAAGTCTGGTTTCAACTCCAGTTAGAATCGCACACCGTTTGGCTTGAACCGTACATGCCCTGTACTGGTATTAATGCGATCTGAGAGCTGCTAATCCTATTATAGTGTTGATCTCCGATCAGTCTCACAACACCCTAACTAAGTAAGTACTTGTCGGGTACTCAGCACGATTGCATGTAGATTAATGATAAGTTCTAATTACTAATATTACGAAAGGATCAAGTTCACTTGGTTGGTCCTTCCTCTAGCCTTTGGTAATAATAATGATTAAGATTAGCCCACTATTAGTAATGGAATGCGACATTCGTCTGCTAAACTACGTCCTAATAGGTCCCTTACTGTAGTTCGAATACAAGCAGTCAACCAGTCAGTCTATTCTACTTGCATCTAAGATAACTTATATTCTTTGGATATTGGTTAACCCCAATTAGGTATGAGTGGATTGGACACTCCATTCAAATGAGATCACTTTAAGCACACAATAAACAAGAATACAAGGCATAAAATTTCTGTAAGAATTCAGATTATAGTGTAAAGATAATATAAATGAACAACTAGATTAAATTCATAAGAATTCAAGATTACAAGCCTTTACCTTAAAAAGGTTCTATCTAGCCTCTCATGGAAAAATACACAATAAAAAGAGATAGAAGATACATGATACAACAAAAGAGAAGAAAGAGAGATGGAAGGAATACACCATGAGAGTCTCCTGTCTTCTTAGTCCTGCCTTGCCTCTGTCCTTGGCCAATTTTGCCCTTAGGCAGAATTGTGCCGCTTCAATTTGCCTTATAACTAACCCTAACTTGCTAAATTGAAAGATGAGAGATTGATACAAAGGGATTGGTATTAGGGTAGAGGGGGACGTGTTCTGCAATCATTGGTCCTTCGAGAGCAAGTAACTTGGAGTCCAAGTTGATAACCGTCATTCCTTCTGGAAACTGCAGTCCGTGCTGATCTGGCTGAACCGTATGCGATTGCATGCTAAAACGCATGATACCGGATACTGGTACGCACACGGATATGCTGAACCACACAATCTCGTCGATCTGTAGTATTTTGAATGCAGAATCACTCCAATTGAAAGTGGTTAGGAAACTCTAGTAGTGTCTCTATATGGAAAGATAATAGGGAATTTACAACCCTAATACAACACTCCAATTGAAGGTGTTTGGAGCACTCTAGTAGTGTCTACAAATGGCAAGACAACTGAGCGTTTACAACCCTAATAAAACACTCAGATTGAAGGTGTTTGTTTCAGTCACTCTAGTAGTGTCTCCATATGGCAAGATAACAGGGCATTTAAAACCCTAATACAACACTCCAATTGAAAGAGTTTGAAGCACACTACTAGTGTCTGTATATGCCAAGATAATATGGCATTTACAACCCTAATACAATACCCCAATTGAAAGTGTTGGGAGCACACTTGTAGTGTCTCTATATAGCAAGATAATAGGGAATGTAGAACCCCAATAGAAGACTCCAATTGATGGTGTTTGAATCACTCTAGTAGTGTCTCCACATGGCAAGATAATTGGGCATTAACAACCTTAATACTACACTCCAATGCACACTCTAGTAACGTCTCTCTATATGGCGAGAGGGGTAGTTGCAGCCCTAATACAACACCCATATTGAAAGGTGTTTGGACCACTCTATTAGTGTCTCCAGATGGCAAAATAATAGGGCATTTACAACCTTAATACAACACTCCCATTGAAGGTGTTTGAATCACTCCAGTTGTGTCTTCGCATGGCAAGATAATAGGGCATTTACAACCCTAATAAAACACTCCAATTGAAGGTGTTTGGAGCACTCTAGTAGTATCTCCATATTGTAAGATAATAACGCATTCACAAACCTAATACAACACTCCAACTGAAGGTGTTTCGGGCACTCCAGTAGTGTCTCCATTGGCAAGATAATAGCGCATTTACAACCCTAATACAATACTCCAATTGATGGTGTTTAGGGAACTCTATTTGTGTCTCTATATGGAAAGATAATAGAGCATACAACCTTAAACCAACACTCGAATTAAAGGTGTTTGTAGCACTGTAGTTGTGTCTCCAAATGGCAATTTAATTCAGCATTTACAGCCCTAATACAACAATTCAATTGAAGGTGTTTGGAGCACTCTAGTAGTGTCTCCACATAACAAGATAATAGGACATTTACAACCCTAATACAATACTCAAATTGAAGGTGTTTGGAGCATTCTAGTAGTGTCTATATGACAAGATAATAGGGCATTTACAACTTAACAACACTCCAATTGAATGTATTTGGAGCACTTTTGTATTGTCTCTATATGTCAAGATAATAGCGCATTTACAACCCCAATACAACACTCAAATTCATGGTGTTCGGAGTACTCTAGTAGTGTTTCTAGAAGGCAAGATAATTGTGCATTTACAGCCGTAATACAACAATCCAATTGATGGTGTTTGGAGCACTCTAGTAATGTCTCTATATGGCATTGGTTAAAGGGCTTTTGCAACCATAATACAATACTCGAATTAATGGTGTTTGAATAACTCTAGTAGTATCTCCACATGGCAAGATAATAGAGAATTGACAACCCTAATACAACACTCGAATTCATGTAGTTTGCAGCACTCTTGTAGTGTCTCTATATGGCAAGATAACAAGGCATTCACAACCCTAATACAACACTCCAATTGAAGGTGTTTCAAGCACTCTTGTAGTTTCGGTATATGGTAAGATAAGAGGGCATTTACAACCCTAATACAACACTGCAATTGAAAGTGTTTGGAGCACTCTTGTAGTATCTCCAAATGGCAAGATAATTAAGCATTTACTACCCTAATACAACACTCCAATTGATGGTGTTTGAATCACTCTATTAGTTGTGTTCACATGGCAAGATAATTGGGATTAACAACCCTAATATAACACTTCAATTGAAGGTGTTTGGAGCACTCTAGTAATGTCTCTATATTGCAAGATAATATGCCATTTAACACCCTAATACAATCCTCCAATTGAAGGTGTTTGGGCCAATACAACACTCTAGTAGTGTCTAGATGGCAAGATAATATGGCATTTATAACCCTAATACAACACTCAAATTGAGAGTTCTTAGGGAACTCTAGTAGTGTCTCCAAATGGCAAGATTATTGGGCATTTACAACCATAATACAACAATCCAATTGAAGGTGTTTGGAGCACTCTAGTATTGTCTCCAAATGGCAACAAGAGATGGTAGTTCTAACAGAAATAAAACACTCCAATTCAAGGTGTTTGGAGCACTCTAGTAGTCTCCAGTTGGCATGATAATATGGCATTTACTAACCTAATACAACACTCCAATTGAAGGAGTTTGAGGCACTCTAGTAGTGTCTCTATTTGCCATGATAATATAGCATTTACAACCCTAATACCACAATCTAATTGAAGGTCTTTGGTGCACTCTAGTAGTGTCCACAGATGGCAAGATAATATGACATTTACAACCCTAATACAATACTCCAATTGAGGGTGTTTGGAGCACTCTAGTAATGTCTCTATATAGCAAGATAATAGTGCATTTACAACCTTAATACAACACTTCGATTGAAAGTGTTTGGAGCACTCTTGTAGTGTCTCTATAATAGGGCATTTACAACCCCAATACAACACTCCAATTGAAGTTTGGAGTACTCTAGTAGTGTCTCTATATAGCAAGATAATAAGACATTTACAACCCCAATACAACACTCCAATTGAAGGTGTTTGGAGCTCACTAGTAATGTCTTTACATAGCAAGAGAAGATGGTAGTTGCAACCCCTAAAACACTCCAATTGAAAGTCTTTGCAGCACTTTAGTAGTGTCTCGAGATGGCAACATAAGAGGGTAGTTGTAACCCTGATAAAACACTCCAATTGAAGGTGTTCGGAGTACTCTAGTAGTGTCTCCAGAAGGCAAAATAATTGGGCATTTACAACCCTAATACAACACTCTAATTGATGGTGTTTGAATCACTCTTGTAGTGTCTTCACATGGCATGATAATAGGGCATTTACAACGCTAATACAACACTCTAATTGAAGGTCTTTGGGTCACTCCAGTAGTGTCTCCATATGACAAGATAATAGCGCATTTAGAACCCTAATACAACACACCAATTGAAGGTGTTTGGAACACTTTAGTAGTGTTTATATATGGCAAGATAATAGAGCATTTGCAACCCTCCAATTGAAAGTGTTTGGAGCACTCTAGTAATATCTCTATATGGCAAGAGAAGAGGGTAGTTGCATCTTTAATACAACACTTCAATTGAAAGGTGTTTTAACCACTCTAGTAGTGTCTCCAGAAGGCAAGATAATGGGGCATTTACAGCCCTAATACGACACTCTAATTGATGGTGTTTGAATCACTCTTGTAGTGTCTCCACATGGCATGATAATAGGGCATTTACAACGCTAATACAACACTCGAATTGAAGGTCTTTGGGACATGATAATAGCGCATTTACAACCCTAATATGACACTCCAATTGAAAGTGTTTAGGGAACTCTAGTAGTGTCTCTATATCGCAAGATAATAGGGAATTTACAACCCTAATACGACACTCTAATTGAATGTGTTTTGACCACTCTTATAGTGTTTCTATATAGTAAGAAACTAGGGCATTTACAACCCCAATACAACAATCCAATTGAATGTGTTTGCAGCACTCTTGGAATGTCTATATATGGCAAGAGAAGAGGGTAGTTGCAACCCTGATGTAACACTCCAATTGAAGTTGTTTAGAAAACTCTAGTAGTGTCTCTATATGGCAAGATAATAGGGTATTTACAACCCTAATACAACACTCTAATTGAAGGTGTTTGGTGCACTCTAGTAGTGTCTTCAGATGACAAGATAATATGACATTTACAACCCTAATACACTTCAATTGAGAGTGTTTGCAGCACTCTACTAGTGTCTTTATATGGCAAGATAATAGTGCATTTACAACCTTAATGCAACACTCCAATTGAAAGTGTTTGGAGCACTCTTGTAGTGTCTCTATAGAGCATCTACAACCCCAATACAACAATCCAATTGAAATTGTTTGCAGCACTCTAGAAATCTGTATATGGCAAGAGAAAAGGGTAGTTGCAACCCTGATGTAACACTCCAATTGAAGTTGTTTAGAAAACTCTAGTAGTGTATCTATATGGCAAGAGAAGAGGGTAGTTGCATCTCTAATACAAACACTCCAATTGAAAGGTGTTTTGACCACTCTAGTAGTGTCTCCAGATGGCAAGATAATATGACATTTACAACCCTAATACAACATTCCAATTGTAGATATTTCGAGCACTCTATTAATGGCTTCACATGGCAAGATAATAGGGTATTTACAACTCTAATACAACACTCCAATTGAAGGTGTTTGGTGCGCTCTAGTAGTGTCTCTATATGACAAGATGATAGGGCATTTACAACCCTAATACAACACTCTAATTGAAGGTGTTTGCAGCACTCTAGGAATCTATATATGGCAAGAGAAAAGGTAGTTGCAACCCTGATGTAACACTCGAATTGAAGTTGTTTAGAAAACTCTAGTAGTGTCTATATATGGCAAGATAATAAGGTATTTACAACCCTAATACAACACTCTAATTGAAGGTGTTTGGTGCACTCTAGTAGTGTCTCCAGATGACAAGCTAATATGGCATTTACAACCCTAATACAACACTTCAATTGAGAGTGTTTGGAGCACTCTACTAGTGTCTCTATATGGCAAGATAATAGTGCATTTAGAACCTTAATACAACACTCCAATTGAAAGTGTTTGGAGCAATCTTATAGTGTCTCTATAATAGGGCATTTAGAACCCCAATACAACACTCCAATTGAAGGGGGTAAATTTCGTTGCAGGTCACTAAACTTTGTTATTTTTCACGAATTGGTCACTCAAGTTTAATTTGTCCATTTTTAGTTACTCAACTTTGTTATTAGTCCCAATCAAGTCCCTCTATTTTTTCCATCCAAAATTTTAACGGAATATGCTAATTCTGTTAGTATTTTGGATGGAATATGCTCATTCCGTTAATATTTTGGATGGAATAAGTATATTCCGTTAATTTTTTGGACGGAATAGGAATATTCCGTTAAAATTTTGGATGAAAAAGTATAGAGGGACTTGATTGGGACAAATAACAAAGTTGAGTGACTAAAAAGGGCAAATTAAACTTGAGTGACCAATTCGTGACAACTAACAAAGTTTAGTGACCTCCAGCGAAATTTACCCAATTGAAGGTGTTTGGAGCACTCCAGTAATGTCTCTATATTGAAAGATAATTTACAACCCCAATACAACACTCCAATTGAAGGTGTTTGGAGCTCTCTAGTAATGTCTTTACATGTCAAGAGAAGATGCAATTGCAACCCCTAATAAAACACTACAATTGAAAGTCTTTGCAGCACACTTTAGTAGTGTCTCCAAATGGCAACATAAGAGGGTAGTTGTAACCCTAATAAAACACTCCAATTGAAGGTGTTCGGAGTACTCTAGTAGTGTCACCAAATGACAAGATAATTGGGCCTTTATGACCCAAATACAACACTTCAATTGATAGTGTTTGAGCACTCTAGTAGTGTGTCTCGTTGGCAAGATAATAGGACTTTTA
Organism: Carex pumila; assembly: GCA_033356055.1. Classification (NCBI taxonomy): domain Eukaryota; kingdom Viridiplantae; phylum Streptophyta; class Magnoliopsida; order Poales; family Cyperaceae; genus Carex; species Carex pumila. The sequence goes on from JARJHM010000366.1 coordinate 86,999, forward strand.
CAACCCTAATACAACACTCCAATTGAAGGTGTTTAGGAAACTCTAGTTGTGTCTTTATATGCAAGCTAATAGGGCATTTACAACCCCAATACAGTACTCTGATTGAAGGTGTTTGGAGCACTATGGTAGTGTCTCTAAATGGCAAGATAATTGAGCATTAAGAACCCTAATACAAGACTCAAATTAAAGGTGTTTCCATCACTTTAGTACTGTCTCCACATGGCAAGATAATAGGGCATTTACAACCCTAATACACCACTCCAATTGAAGGTATTTGGAGGGTTCTAATAGTGTCTCTATCGCAAGATAATAGGGCATTTACAACCCTAATACGACATTCTAATTGAATGCGTTTGGAACACTCTTATAGTGTCTCTATATAATAAGAAACTAGGGCATTTACAACCCCAATACAACACTCCAATTGAAGGTGTTTGCAGCACTCTAGGAATGTCTATATATGGCAAGAGGAAGGTAGTTGCAACCCTGATGCAACACTCCAATTGTAGGTGTTTGGGGCACTCTTGTAATGTCTCTATATGACAAGAGAAGAGGGTAGTTGTAGCCCTAATACAACACTCCAATTAGAAGTCTTTGCAATACTCTAGTAGTGTCCCTATATGACAATATGAGAGGGTAGTTGTAAGTCTAATAAAACACTCCAATTGAATGTGTTTGGAGCACTATAGTAGTGTCACCAGAAGACAAGATAATTGGGCATTTGCAACCCTAATACAACACTCCAATTGATGGTATTTGGAGCACTCTAGTAGTGTCTCTATATGGCAAAGAACAAAAATGGCATTTGCAACCATAATAGAATATTTGAATTAAAGGTGTTTGAACAGCTCTAGTAGTGTCTCCAGATGGCAACTCTCAAAGTGAATGTCTTTGGAGGACTATAGTAGTGTTTCCAAAAGGCAAGATAATAGGGCATTTACAACCCCAATACAACACTCAAAGTGAAGGTGTTTGGAGCACTCTAGTAGTGTCTCTATATAGTAAGATAATAAGGCATTTACATCCCGAATACAACACTCGAATTAAAGGTGTTTCGAGCACTCTAGTAATGTCTTTATATGGCAAGAGAAGATGGTAGTTGCAACCCTAATACAACACCCAAATTAAAACTCTTTGTAGCACTCTAGTAGTGTCTCCAGATGGCAACATAGGAGGCTAGTTGTAACCCTAATAAACACTCCAATTTAATGTTTTTGGAGCACTATAGTAGTGTCTCTAGAAGACAAGATAATTGGGCATTTGCAACCCTAATACAACACTCCAATTGATGGTGTTTGGAGCACTCTAGTAGTGTCTCTATATGGCAAAGATAAAATGGCATTTGCAACCATAATAGAATACTCGAATTAAAGGTGTTTGAACAACTCTAGTAGTGTCTCCACATGGCAAGATAATAGAGCATTTACAACCCTAATACAACATCTCAATTGAAGGAGTTTGGAGCACTCTAGTAGTGTTTCTAGATAGCACGATAATAGGGCATTTACAACCCCAATATAACACTCCAATTGAAGGTGTTTGGAGCACTCTAGGAGTGCTCTATATAGTAAGATAATAGGGCATTTACAACCCCAACACAACACTCGAATTGAAGGTGTTTGGAGCACTATAGTAATGTCTTTATAAAACAAGAGAAGAGGGTAGTTGAAACCTAATACAACACTTCAATTAAAAGTCTTTGTAGCACTCTAGTAATGTCTCCAGATGGCAACCTAGGAGGGTAGTTGTAACCATAATAAAACACTCCAATTTAATGTCTTTGGAGCACTATAGTAGTGTTTCCAGAGGCAAGATAATAGGGCATTTACAACCCCAATACAACACTCCAAGTGAAGGTGTTTGGAGCACTCTAGTAGTGTCTCTATATAGTAAGATAATACGTCATTTACAACCTGAATACAACACTTGAATTGAAGGTGTTTCGAGCACTCTAGTAATGTCTTTATATGGTAAGAGAAGAGGGTAGTTGCAACCCTAATACAACACCAAAATTAAAACTCTTTGTAGCACTCTAGTAGTGTCTCCAGATGACAACATAGGAGGCTAGTTGTAACCCTAATAAAACACTTCAATTGAATGTGTTTGGAGCACTATAGTAGTGTCTCCAGAAGAGAAGATAATTGGGCATTTGCAACCCTAATACAACACTCCAATTGATGGCATTTGGAGCACTCTAGTAGTGTCTTTATATGGCAAAGAACAAATATGGCACTCGCAACCATAATAGAATACTCGAATTAAAGGTGTTTGAACAACTCTAGTAGTGTCTCCAAATGGAAAGATAATAGGGCATTTACAACCCTAATACAACACCCCAATTGGAGTTTGGATCACTCTAGTAGTGTCTCTAGATGTCAAGATAATAGGGCATTTACAACCCCAATATAAGACTCCAATTTAAGGTGTTTAGAGCACTCTAGGATTGCTCTATATAGTAAGATAATAGGGCATTTACAACCCCAATACAACACTCGAATTAAAGGTGTTTGGAGCACTATAGTATCGTATTTATATGGCAAGAGAAGAGGGTAGTTGCAACCCTAATACAACACTTCAATTAAAAGTCTTTGCAGCACTCTAGTAGTGTGTCCCGATGGCAACATAGGACGGTAGTTGTAACCATAATAAAACACACCAATTGAATGTGTTTGGAGCACTATAGTAGTGTTTCCAGAAGGCAAGATAATTGGGCATTTACAACCTCAATACAACACTCCAATTGATGGTGTTTGGAGCACTCTAGTAGTGTCTCTATATGGCAAAGATAAAATGGCATTTGCAACCATAGTACAATACTCGAATTAAAGGTGTTTGAATAACTCTAATAGTGTCTCTATATGGCAAGATAATAAGGCATTTACAACCCTAATACAACACTCGAATAAAAAGAGTTTGGAGCACTCTAGTAGTGTCTCTAAATGACAAGATAATTCAGCATTTACAACACTAATACAACACTCCAATTGAAAGTGTTTGAATCACTCTAGTAGTGTCTCCACATGGCAAGATAAGAGAGCATTTAAAACCCTAATACAACACTCCAATTGAAGGTGTTTGGAACACTCTAGTAGTTTCTGTATATGGCAAGATAAGAGAGCATTTACAACCCTAATACAACTCTCCAATTGAAGGTGTTTGGAGCACTCTAGTAATATCTCTATATGGCAAGAGAAGAGGGTAGTTGCATCTCTAATACAAACACTCCAATTGAAAGGTGTTTTGACCACTCTAGTAGTGTCTCCAGATGGCAAGATAATATGACATTTACAACCCTAATACAACATCCCAATTGTAGATGTTTCGAGCACTCTATTAATGTCTTCACATGGCAAGATAATAGGGCATTTACAACTCTAATACAACACTCCAATTGAAGGTGTTTGGAGCGCTCTAGTAGTGTCTCTATATGACAAGATGATAGGGCATTTACAACCCTAATACAACACTCCAATTGAATGTGTTTGGAGCACTCTTGTAGTGTATATTGCAAGGTAATATTGCACTTACAACACCCATACAATACTACAATTGAAGGCGTTTATAACACTCTAATAATGTCTCTATATGGCAAGAGAAGAGGATAGTTCCAACCCTGATACAACACTCCAATTGAAGGTGTTTGGTGCACTCTTGTAGTGTCTCTATATGGCATGATAATAGAGCATTTACAAAACCTAATAGAACACTTTAATTGAAGGTGTTTGCTGCACTCTAATAGTGTCTCAAGATGCAAGATAATAGGACATTTCCAACGCTAATATAACACTCCAATTCAAAGTGTTTAGGGAACTTAGTAGTGTCTCTATATGGCAAGATAATATGGCATTTACAACCTCAATGCAACACTACAATTGAAAGTGTTTGGAGCACTCTTGTAGTGTCTCTATATTGCAAGATATTAGGGCATTTATAACCCGAATACAACACTCCAATTGAAGGTGGTTGGAGCACTCTAGTAGTGTCTCTGTATAGCAAGATAATAAGGCATTAGAACCCCAATACAACACTCCAATTGAAGTTGCTTGGAGCTCTCTAGTAGTGTCTTTACATGACAAGAGAAGATGGTAGTTGCAACCCCCAATAAAACACTCCAATTGAAAGTCTTTGCAGCACTCTAGTACTGTCTCCAGGTGGCAACATAAGAGGGTAGTTGTAATCCTAATAAAACACTCCAATTAAAGGTGTTCAGAGCATTCTAGTAGTGTCTCCAGATGGCAAGATAATTGGGCATTTACAACCCTAATACAACACTCCAATTGAAGGTGTTTAGGAAACTCTAGTAGTGTCTCTATATGGCAAGATAATAGGGCATTTACAACCCTAATACAACACTCTAATTGAAGGTGTTTGGTGCACTCTAGTAGTCTCCAGATGACAAGATAATATGGCATTTACAACCCTAATACAACACTTCAATTGAGAGTGTTTGGGGCACTCTACTAGTGTCTCTATATGGTAAGATAATAGTGCATTTACAACCTTAATACAACACTCCAATTGAAAGTGTTTGGAGTACTCTTGTAGTGTCTCTATAATAGGTCATTTACAACCCCAATACAACACTCCAATTGAAGGTGTTTGAAGCACTCCAATAATATCTCTATATTGCAAGATAATTTACAACCCCAATATAACACTCCAATTGAAGGTGTTTGGAGCACTCTAGTAATGTCTTTACATGGAAAAAGAAGATGGTAGTTGCAACCCTTAATAAAACACTCCGATTGAAAGCCTTTGCAGCACTCTAGTAGTGTCTCCAGATAGCAACATAAGATAGTAGTTGTAACCATAATAAAACAGTCCAATTGAAGGTGTTCGGAGTACTCTAGTAGTTTCTTCAGATGGCAAGATAATTGGGCATTTACAACCCAAATACAACACTTCAATTGATAGTGTTTGAGCACTCCAATAGTGTCTCTATATCACAAGATAATAGGGCATTTTCAACCCTAATACGACACTATAATTGAATGTGTTTGGAGCACTCTTATAGTATCTCTATGTAGTAAGAAACTAAGGCATTTACAACCCTAATACAACACTCTAATTGAAGGTGTTTGCCGTAGTCTAGTAGTGTCTCTAGATGGCAAGAGAAGAGGATAGTTGCAACCTTGAGGCAACACTCCAATTGTAGGTGTTTGGGGCACTCTTGTATTGTATATGGCAAGACAAGAGGGTAGTTGTAGCCCTAATACAACACTCCAATTAGAAGCCTTTGCAGTACTCTAGTAGTGTCCCTATATGACAATATGAGAGGGTAGTTATAAGTCTAATAAAACACTCCAATTGAAGGTGTTTGGAGCACTCTAGTAGTGTCCCCAGATTGCAAGATAATATGATATTTACAACCCTAATACAACACCCCAATTGAAGGTGTTTTGTGCACTGCAGTAGTGTCTCCATATTTCAAGATGATAGTGCATTTACAACCCTTATATAACACTCGAATTGAAGGTCTTTGAATCACTCTAAATGTATCTCCACATGGCCAGATAATATGGCATTTGCAATCCTAATACAACAATCCAATTGAAGGTGTTTAGGATACTCTAGTAGTGTCACTATAGGGCAAGATAGTATGGCATTTACAACCATAATACAACACTCCAAATGAAGGTGTTCGGAGCACTCTAGTAATGTCTCCAAATGGCAAGATAATTGAGCAATTACACCCCTAATACAAACCTCGAATTGAAGGTGTTTTAATCACTCTAGTAGTGTCTCCACATGGCAAGATAATAGTGCATTTAAAACCCTAATACAACACTCCAATTGAAGGTGTTTGGAACATTCTAATAGTTTCTGTATATGGCAAGATAAGAGAGCATTTACAACCTTAATACAACTCTCCAATTGAAGGTGTTTGAAGCACTCTAGTAATATCTCTATATGGTAAGAGAAGAGGGTAGTTGCATCTCTAATACAAACACTCCAGTTGAAAGATGTTTTGACCACTCTAGTAGTTTCTCCAAATGGCAAGATAATAGGACATTTACAACCCTAATACAACATTCCAATTGTAGATGTTTCGAGCACTCTATTAATGTCTTCACATGGCAACATAATAGGGCATTTACAACTCTAATACAACACTCCAATTGAAGGTGTTTGGAGCGCTCTAGTAGTGTCTCTATATGACAAGATGATAGGGCATTTACAACCCTAATACAACACTCCAATTGAAGGTGTTTAGGAAACTCTAGTAGTGTGTCTATATGGCAAGATAATAGGGCATTTACAACCCTAATACAACACTTGATAGTGTTTGAGCACTCTAGTAGTGTCTCTCGATGGCAAGATAATAGAGCTTTTATAACCCTAATACAACACTACAATTGAAGGTGTTTAGGAACTTTAGTAGTGTCTCTATATGGCAAGATAATATGGCATTTACAACCCCAACACTTCAATTAAAGGTGTTTCGAGCACTGTAGTAGTGTCTCCAGATTGTAGGATAATAGAGTTTTTACAACCCTAATACAACACTTCAATTGAAGGTGTTTAGGGAACTCCAGTAGTGTCTCCATATGGCAAGATAATAGCGCATTTAGAACCCTAATAAAACACTTCAATTAAAGGTGTTTGGAGCACTCTAGTAGTGTCTTTAGATTGCAAGATAATAGTGCATTTACAAACCTAATACAACACTCCAATTGAAGGTGTTTAGGAAACTCTAGTAGTGTCTCTATATGAAAAGATAATAGAGAATTTACAACCCTAATACAACACTCCAATTGAAGGTATTTGGAGCACTCTAGTAGTGTCTCCAAATGTCAAGATAATTGAGCATTTACATCCCTAATACAAAACTCCAATTGAAGGTGAATTACTCTACTAGTGTCGCCACATGGAAAGATAATAGGGCATTTACAACACTAATACAACACTTCAATTGAAGGTGTTTGGAGGACTCTAGTAGTGTCTCTATATGGCAAGAGAATAGGGCATTTACAACCCTAATAAAACACTTCAATTAAAAGTGTTTAGAGCACTCTTGTAGTGTGTCTCTATAGCAAGATAATAGAGCATTTACAACCCCAATACAACACTTCAATTGAAGGTGTTTGGAGTACTTTAGTATTGTCTATATATAACAAGGTAATAAAGCATTTACAACCCCAATACAACACTCCAATTGAAGGTGTTTGGAGCACTCTAGTAATGTCTTTATATGGCAAGAGAAAATGGTAGTTTCAACCCTAATACAACACTCTAATTATAGAACTCTAGTAGTGTCTCAGGATGGAAAAATAAGATTGTGGTTGTAACCCTAATAAAACACTCTAATTGAAGGTGTTTGGAGCACTCTAGTAGTGTCTCCAAATGGCAATATAATAGAGGATTTAGAACCCTAATACAACACTCTAATTCAAAGTGTCTTGAGCTTTCTAGTAGTGTCTTTATATGGTAAGATAATATGCATTTACAACACTTATTTAAACATGATTCAATATTTTTTTGCCCAACCCCCTAACCCCCCGACGAAAATTGTGGGTCCGCACCTATTCATACACCCGATTCTTTGCTTCACTCATAGCTCTCTTGGCATTCTTTTTTGTCCTCACTCCTATGATGATACAAGTATTTGTAGCATTTATTCTTCTCTTTGATCGTCTTTTTCACGACCTTGTTCCTCCACCAAGTACTTTTAGATTCGTGTTGATTTACTCTTGTCATTTCAAACACCTCCTTAACCAACTTCGGAATTCGAGTGATTGAGATGTAGTAGAGAATCCATATACGTAACAAAATTCTCTCTTGGGATAGCTAAGATCTTTAAATTTGTTCATCATGATCAGTTGCTCGAGCTCGCCACAAAAGCTAAAGAGATAACAATTAATCCCAAATGGATTCTGTCCCCATGTCCGAGATTTGAAGGATATATATGTGTCATCTTCTTCCGGTTTTATTCTATTAAAGTAATTTTTCTTTTCTGGTTTTGAGTTTTAGTTGGAGCATATCATATGTATGCAAGTTTTCTTTTTGAATTGGTAACGGCGTTGTTTATCATAAATTGGAGAATGGGCTTAAACATGGAGAACAGGAGCTGGAGCTGATTAAAAACCCTAGTCTAATCGAATTGGGCTGGGGCCTGGGGCTCCATTCTATTTAAATGTATTTATTTATTATTATTATTCATATAGAACAGTGAATATGAAGTGAGGAGTTCAATGATGATAGGATTTTGCACGGATCTTGATGTGGATCACTTCTCTTGTCGGCTTGTTCCGTTGCATATTCATTCATTCATCAATTGTATATTGCAAAGGATTTACATAATAGTCCTGCATTCCCAAAAGTTTTGGTAAATTACGTATTAGTACATGAATCTGTCTTCAAATGTTATTAAAGTTATAGAAAATGTTATTCCTTCAACATACAATCAATGGTTTGCATTTTGCTATATATATATAAGTTGAGAGCATCTACAGCCACTACAACAGAATAAGTGATTATACACGAACATAAACAAGCGAGCTACACGAATTTCCTGCCGTATGGGGTACCACGGTGTAGAAATCCTTGAATATATACACACGGATATTTACCGTGTACAATTACTAATAGCTATACGGATTATTACATAAACAACCGTTTACAAATCCTTGACACTGGCGCTCTACATAACTGAGCTTCACGGATTATTACATAAAAAGCCGTGTACAATTATATTTCTACACGGTTATTTAGCTAAATGTCCGTGTAGCTCTCTTATTTTTTTATGTATTAATTTTTTTTGAATTTTTTTTTAATGTTGAAAAACCTTTCTACACGGACATCCAGCTACATATCCGTGTAGCTCTCTTATTTTTTAATATTTTTTAATGTGGAAAAACCTTTCTACACGGATATATAATTAAATATCTGTGTAGCTCTCATATTTTTTAATATTTCTTTAATATTTAATTTTATATATTAATTTTTTTCTTTATTTTTTTAATGTTGAAAAACCTTTCTACACGGACATCTATCTACATATCCGTGTAGCTCTCTTATTTTTTAATATTTTTTAATGTGAAAAAACCTTTCTACACGGATATATAATTAAATATCTGTGTAGCTCTCTTATTTTTTATTTTTTTTAATATTTAATTTTTTGTATTAATTTTTTTCTTTAATTTTTTCATGTTGAAAAACCTTTCTAACATGGATATCTAGCTACATTTCCGTGTAGCTCTCTTATTTTTTAATGTGGAAAAATCTTTCTACATGAATATTTAATTAAATATATGTGTAGCTCTCTTATCTTTTTAATATTTTTTAATGGTGAAAAACCTTTCTACACGAATATTTTTTTAAATGTCCATGTATAATTGAGCTACTGTTTTTTTTTTGGCTAGCCTCTAGTTTTACTAGCCATTTAAAATCAGATCAATTCCAGAACAGAGAATTTCCAAAATAAGAATGCCAAAACTCCTAAATTTTGGAAATTTTCAAATTATATAAAAAATTTATACAAAATTCATGTACACTGAATTATACAAAGATCATACAAATCCACATTCTGGTTTACAAAATTGTTTTATAAAAAACTGTGCCGACATACATCTACATTGATCTAACTGCTCCTTGGAGTAACTCTTTGACTCTGATGAATACTACAAAAAATTCAAAACATGCAAGTTACAAAAATATAGCAACTACATCTCTATTTTGCTTTATAGAAATAAATTATTGCAATTATAACAATGCAACTAATAAAACAACTTTAGAGAAAATCAATATTAATTGTATGGACAAGTCAAGGCAAAACATATGAATTACATACCGAATATGATGGCTATTGGAATTGTATGCGCTCAACAAAGTGAAACATAAACATCATCGTGTAATAACCGCATTCCCAATCGCCAATCTATTGTGGGCACTGAAATTTACATTCAGCAACCTATGTCAGAATGACAATAAATTTTTGAACCTAAAAATATGAAATTATAAAATTATAGTGTGCTCACCTCCAACCACTTCCCATGCATTTTATTTCTTTGCTTGCCCATGCTTTGCACTCCGCCCTCTTTAACATATTGCAGAAAAGCCCTTACAAAATTGAGTGACTGTAATTAGCAATTTCACAATTATAAAAAAAAAAATCAAACCAAGTGATATTTAGATAACTTAATTAAAACAGGCATGATTCTTTTGGACTGGTGAGGAGTGATGGATTTGTCGGGCCGTTTTGAATTCATGATATAAATCGTATTTTCAAGTGGCACAATCACAAACAAACACCAGTGACCGCTGTGGGAGGAGAAGAATAGTAGTACTTTAGCATAAAATTAGTGACATATATATTTCAGCATGTAATAGTGACACAAGTGTTTGCCATGGTTCATGGTGTAATTCTGTAACTGAAAATATAAACAATTAATAAGGGTTACAAGTAACCTACCTTTGGTTGAATGGCAGGAGAAAAAATTTCTTTTGATCCCCACGAGCTTGATGCATCTCTTTACACAAGTAGCCGACACAATCAGCGACATACCAATCCAACATCACCTCATTAATTCTGCCGGCGTTCAAAAGTGCACACAAGTTCACCTTACCTTTCGATGCGGTCTCACGGCATTTTTGGGCTAGGAACCTGAAAAATCATCATTTTACATTATAGTATATATTTTAGTGCTATACATATGATATAAATAATTGATTGGTCACTAACATGAGGAAAACGGTGATGACTCTCACTAACTTGACGAGGCGGCTTGTAGAAAGTCGCTGAATTCTCTGAAAAGCAGCACAACCTCCCTGCTGTCGTGTAGAAACATACTGAGGGGGACACTGAAGGTAACATCCGTCATGTCCTTGGGTGCCTTGATCAAGTGGGCATGGAGTAGGGGTGCAAACGGGTCGGATATTACCCGTACGAATCCGGATCCGGATCCGAATTTTTGCGGATTCGGATATTCGGATACAGATACGGATACGGATACGGATAATTATCTTGATCCGGATATTTTAATTTTTCGGATATCTGGATAGGAATATGTTAGCATGCTATGCATAGCATAGAACCCCCTCCATACAACGGCTCAGATTTTGAGTTTTTAAAATCCTAATGGTCGATCTGAACTGTTCATCTTGTTCTCTATATTAATATGTGTTTGGAGACCAAATTTTACATTTTTTGAAATTTTTTTACTATTTCTTTAGATTTATTGAAAATCACTGTTTTCAGCAAATCTGGACCATAAAAAAACAGCGATTTTCAATAAATCTAAAGAAATAGTAAAAAAATTCCAAAAAATGTAAAATTTGGTCTTCAAACACATATTAATATGGAGAACAAGATGAACGGTTCGAATCGACCATTAGGATTTTAAAAACTCGAAATCCGAGCCGACGTTGCATGGAGGGGTTCTATGCTATGCATAGCATGCTAGCATATTCCATCCGGATATGTTAAGATTTGAGAGAATTTTTTTGTGTCTATTTATCTTTTGTATTAGAATATCTTTTGTGTTAGTATTTTTAATTAAAGTTATAGTTATGTTGGTGAATTTTAGTTAATCATATATATATATTTTGTAATGGTGTAAGAAGTTAATTAGATATATATTTTAAATTAGAAATCTGAATTATATCCGTATCTGTATTTGTATCCGAAAATATCCGATCCGTATCTATATCCGTTTAATATCTGATCCATATCCGTATCCGATTACTATCCGATCCGTATCCGTATCCAAAAAAAATACGGATACAGATATGGGTTGAGCACTATCCAATCCGTATCTGATCCGTTTGCACCCCTAGCGTGGAGAGTCCGCAACTGACTAGGCAAATGGCTAACCTCTTCTTTGGTGAGCCCCGTACGGTCTAGTGGCGCATCCACTAGCACATCAGGCGCTTTTGGGGCAATAGGCACTAAGGCTAATTCCATATCCCGTACCGGTGACAACGCTTCGTCCTCATTGATTGTTTCACCTCTTCGTGTCTGTATCAAATTTTGTATATATCCTTTTCAAGTATTTGAAAAGAATGATTTGAATAAGATATCCCTATTTTAGTTGGAGATTACCTTGTCCAAAATAATTTGATTCATCGGCCATTGGACTATCGAATGGCGGGCATCATCAAGCACCGCCATTTCATTGACAGGGACAGGAAGAGGTATTCTCACAGCCCAATCCTGCGTGATCTTCTCAACCGCTACGCGGAGATAGTTAGGCCTCAGCTGATCACCGGTTGCAGGAGGATGTACAATGCCCTTAGCAATGGTCAGAGAGTAATATCGAAATACATGACGAGGTCGCATGCTGTGGCCTCCTATAATAATTATCACAATTAGTTCTTTTTAGAATAAAATAATATTGTTTAGCAAATTAACCGCGAGAATCAACAATACCTTCAGATTATGAACAAGTAGTGCTTACCTTTAGATTGTCCAAGCAGCCTAAGACTTCAGTCCCGGGTGCCTGATTACTTCGCAGAACTCCTGGAGAAATAGGAGGTTGATCCTCGGATGGCTGCCTAATTTGGTGCATTTGGTTCACCATCCTTGATTCTAGCTCAGCCATCGTCTAGGTGTACTCCATTGTAACCTGCTCGCGTATCTCCTGGCACACTTACGCTAACCTTGATTCCATCTCGTCTTTGTTGACCTTAGCACAAGGTCTTCTCCGGGGTTTTGCTCCTTTGAATTCCTCCTTCCAGCCCGTGTAGGCCCCTCTGCCCCTAACTCGACCTGTGTGTTCTGGATTCGGGAGCGCTAAGGACAAGGAATCTTCTTGTCTTGCGACAGTCCGGGCACCAGAATTGACCTTCTCCTCCACCTCCAACTGTTAATTAAAAAATTAGTTATAACAAAACACTAAGTAATGTACACAGAGTTATAATTTTGTTTGAATGACACAAAGTTATAACAAAAAGACTTTTACCATTTTATGAGCAACAGGTTGCAGGTATTTTGGGAGTACTATCTGCCCATCAGCGGTTACCTTAGATCTTCCCATGAGCCAATCTTGGCCCCTAGGATTTTGGATCTTAACCACGGGTGAGTCAGAATCTTTGTTTTGCAAAAGAACTTTTGCCCATTCTTTCGACTTACCCTCGTAACCACCAAACCCTAATTTGTGCGGGTACTTGTTCATTTTGGCAATCCTCCTGCCCTCGGCACTTTTTTTATTCACACATCAAAGTAAATCCATTAGTTTAAGAAAGATTAGTACAGATTGAGAAGGAACAAAAACTAATAAGTTACCTAAATTTATATACCTTGAATTCTTCTGTTTGCTTCAAAACTTGGAACTTCTCCCACACCTCTTGTGTCAGCCAAGGATACACTGGCAACGGATCTATCCCTTTATCCTTGAAATCTATTTTCAACGTGCTCTTGAATTGCTTCCAAGCTTCATTCATTATCTTCAAAGTCATTCCCTTTATCTTGTCATCTGGGTCGTTCACGATGTTCCACTGAGCCTGATTGACAACGAAACTACTGCATGTAAGTTCATCTACTCAAAATAAAAATAAAAAATAGAATTGTTAGGTACTTTACCTTCACAATGTTCCACCATTGATCCTTGTCCTTTTTTTTTAATCAAACTTATCCCAGTGCTCAACCAGGATAGATGCATTTTTCTTGATCATGGCGGCACAAAAACTTGAGTACTTTGCCTTATTTTCACCCTTCGCACGTCCGTTCTTCCGAAATTCGATTGGCAATATTTCCTTCTACTCAGTAATCTTCTTGCACATTGTCGGACCTCTTTTCCTTTTTTCAGGCCAAGCCTGCGAGACCTCTTTTTCCATCACAGCTACATTCCCTCCTTCTATCGGCAGGGCACTCCCTCCTTCCATCATATCTACATCCTCACCTAATGTCATATCTACATTATCCTCACCTGAATGTGTCATCGTTCTTTCTACAATCTACAAAATCAGTCTGGACAATCTACAAAACCAATTTTTGTGTTCTTTTTAGGGAAAATGTAAATGAAAGTCTAAAATACATGCTTACCAAGATACAATCAGCGACCGAGCGACAGGAGCTTAGAGGTTCAGGCGAGATGAGAAAAGAGCAACAGAGAGTGGAAATAGAGAGCGAAACACCAACAGTGGTAGCACCAAAAGAGAGGAACCACGGAAAGAGAAAGGAGGAGACGTGTAGGTTTAGAGTTTAGAGGAGACGAAGGAATTTTGAAAAGAAAGTGACCAGGCTACGCCGACCCAGTGCGCATTTTATTTCACGCAAACGATTTCTACATAGATATTTAATTAAACATTCGTGAAGGAAGACATTTCTAGACGATTATTTCATTAATAATCCGTGTAGAAATTCTATATATACGCGAAAAAAATGCGCGCCTTGGGAAGTTCGAAATATAAAGACATCATTAAACGTTCATGTGCAAATCTTTATTAATTTAAAATTCTTAGAAGACAAAACGGCTCTTCGAAATTATATATAAAACTAGTTCGATCAAAATATTTATATAAATTTTATTAGCAAGTAGAAATGGTCGAAGTCCCTACCGATGTCCCTCCGGCCGGCAGTGCTCACCCCTCAAATGTGCCATGGCCATTGCCCTCCGACTACGTCCCGCCCGAAGAGGTTGATGTTAATTTCGAAGTCCCTCCCAGCTATCTCATGCCTCCTCCCAACTACAGGAGGACATGGTCGTGGCCGCCTTCAAATGTGTCACGCCGAAGCCAAGGGAGCACCCACCACCAAAGTCATACATGAGGAGAGGCGATCGCTGGACCAGGCCAAAGAGCCCCTGGATTAGAAGGAGGCCGGGGTCATCACGCCAGGACCTTTATGAAGGCATGTTTCATTAATTTAGCTAGCTTTTTTTTTGTTTTCTTCTTCCATATTTTGTTTAATCAGTTTTTTGTGTATGATGATATAGGATGTATTAGCCTGGATCCTTTTTGATGTCATATAAATTTTGTTCACAATTTAATCAATTTTGTTTTGTATAAATTCTTCTTTTTTGTTAAACAAATGATGCTATCTAAATAATTAATTTAAGTAAACTAAATTAGCAGTAGAAAATAATGTTATATTTAATTTATGGATTTACGTATTTAATAAATTAACGCTTTACTTAATTTCTGACAGGGCAAAATAATTATAAAATAGAAGAATTTTTAGGAAATTAAAAACCTTTATACACGGATGTTTAGTTAAAAGTGACCTTTCTACACGGATTTTTAATTAAAAGTCTGTGTGAAAAACCTTTCTACACGGATTTTTAATTAAAAGTCTGTGTGGAAAATCTTTCTACACTGATGTTTAATTAAAAAGTCCGTGTGGAAAACCATTTGTTTAATTAAAAGTCTGTGTGGAAAACCTTTCTACACGGATTTTTTGGGTAAATAAATAATGTTAAAACCAAAGGTTGTCCAAATTTTCCATATTTTTCAAATTCCAACTTTTAGATTTTTGAAATGCAAATTTTAAAAACTAATAAGTTGCCTTTTATTTTTTTATTCTTAAGTTCTGCATTTAATATATAAACTAAAATAAAAAAAACTGCATTTAAACAATGATACAAAATCATAATATTGAACAACATATCATACAAAATCATATTAAACAATGATAAAAGTTCCCACATAACACAAAGTAAAAGGTAATACCGATTTAACAAAAAACTAAAAAAACTAATAAACAGTAAAAACTAATTAATAAAGAGTAAAAAATCAGGAAGGCTCGAATGGAACAAGAGCTTGCTGACGCTTGGCCCTACGGATGTAGAGCTTTGGTTCAGGATGGCCCCTTGGGCTCCGCTTTGGCTTTGATAGGGGTGGCCACGGCCAGCTTCTCCTGAGAAAACACTTGAAAGATGCTGGTTCTTCTTTGTTCGCTGCGGCCATTGGTTCTTCATTGTTTGCGGCCATTTTGTATATAAGAAGTGTATTTCTCTTTATTTGATTGCAAATATATATTCAGTCTGGAGCGTCGTTTCCTTTTCCAGTTTAAATAATAATTTAAAAAAAATTCAGTCTAAATAATAAATGTAAAAACTTAAGAATAAATGCAAAATTTAAACAGGCATTTAGCTAAATATCCATGTATAGAGGTTTTTAAACATTTTAAAATAGACAAAAAAATAAATACATAAAAAAGAGAGCTACACGGACATTTAGTTAAATGTCCGTGTAGCAAAGCCTTGTGGTCATTAAAATAATATTAATAAATAAAAATAGTAACATAGCTAAACGGATTGCTAAATGTCCGTGTAGGAGTCCTTTTCTTAATTATGCGTTTCAATAGTTTCACAAAATTCGAAAAGACGATCAAAATGACTCTTCCAAAAACCTTTATTACAGGAATTCTTAGAAAACATCGACACAAAAAATTAGATATTTATATTACTATTTAGATTTATATTGATAATCTGATTTTTATATTAATAATCTGATATTTATATTAAAAGAGCTAGGTGAAAATAAAAAGTTGGATGGACCTTCAAAAAAAAAGGGAAGAGATGGATGAAGAACCTTCAAAGCTCTTCATTCGACTCTCCATCCGGCTCTGAAGGTCCTTCATCTCACCTCTTCCTTTTTTTTTGAAAATCTTCATCCGACTCTTTATTCGATCAGCTCTTTCTTTATTAAAGCATGATCTTCATTCGCCTCTGAAATGATCAGATTATAGAGAGAGAGAGAGAATTGATCAAATCAGCGCTGGAAGGAGAAGGCATTTTATATAACCAACTTGGTGAAGGAAAAGGCGCGCCCTTTAATAACCAAAACCCTAAAATAACCTTTCTACACAGCTTTTTTATTAAATATCCGTGTAGCTCTCTAAAAGCTTTCCACACTATTAATTAAACAAAAAAATGTGTATAATGGACACCTTTCTACACGGTTTTTTATGAAATGGCCGTGTAGCTCTCACAAGCTTTCTACACTTTAATTTAAAGAAACATCTGTGTACAATGCCGACCTTTCTTCACGGTTCTTTAATTAAATATCCGTGTGGCTCTCTCAAGGCTTTCTACACTGTTATTTAAATAATAATCCGTGTACATTTCCTAATAAACATTCGTGTAGCTCTCTCACGGCTTTCTACACTGATTCTTTAGTAAACATCATTGTAGAAATTCCACACATATTTTGGGCTTCCAAAAAATTAGAATTTCTCCACGGTTTTTAGGTAAAATTATCAAATCCGTGTAGAATGTGCAGTGTACAATGAACACTTCTATAGTAGTGAGCGGTTAAATAAAAAAGAAATTAATTACAGTTGTATGTTATTAAAAGAAATTAATTTGATATATAATTTCGGGTACTATATTTCTGCAATTAGATTGATTATTTTCTTTTTTTGATGGTTGGCATAAATAAATGCCAACAAATATATTGTTAAGAAAAAATTTATACACAAGGCCTATAGTTACCCTTTTTCAAGCTACCGAAATATATACAAAATTACGTAAAATGAACCTCTCTATTTACACCAAACGTGTCTACAGGATAATTTCCATAACCGTATCATCAATAAGGCCAGTCACTAATTTCCTTTTGTTAGATAATAGCCTTCGATTTCTCTCTTGCCAGAGAGCTCATGCTTCTGCAGCCCAAATTATATTCCAGCGAGCTCTTTGTCTCAAAATCCGGTTACAATGTCCCTAAATCCAAATCTTCAAGATTCCCATAACATTGTTCCAATCACAATGTTTTGATTATTTTTCTATTCACATCAGCAGTGAATAAGAGAAAAAAAATAAAAATGAGAGCAAATAAAAACAAAACGTTTCCCCAACTATTTAAATGAAAGCGCTTGCTTATTAAGAAAAAATAAAATAGCAATTGCCATGTAGGATTAGAAATTAGAAAGCAATCAAATGCTCTTAATTGGGATCTTTCTCAAATTAAAAGTATCACAGAATTTAAACTAATAATAAGAATAATAGTAATAGTAATAGTAATAGTAATAAAATAAAATATTTTTAAGCATAAATTTGTTTAGTCGGAGGGAACAAAATTGCAGATAAATCATTGCTAAGTGCTGCGAACCGAAATGATGATGTTTTTGAAAAACTTTTTTTTTTTGACATTGGATGTTTTTGAAAAACTTAAGCTGTGTGTTTCTTCAAAAGAAAACTTAAGCTGTGTTATATTGGACAATTGTTAGTTATGCCTTTGTCGGGACTCAGGGTTGCCAGTGGTAGCTTTTTCAAAAGAGCACAGAGAAATAGCTGTTACCTGTTAGTAGTATGAAATGAAACCGTCTCTGATGCATAGTTGCATCAATGTCAGTACGCAATATAAAATTATAGAAGTTAGACATATGCTCGCTTTTGGTTATTTTATGCACCACAGTCCACAATAATATATACATTTATCCTGTATGTCAGTACTCAGTAGTCAGTAGCACTGTTTTGGTTTTGGTAGGGTAACTGTGTTAAGAGTACAAGCGGTGCAGGGCTACTGGGCCAGAGTCAAAATCCGGCCTATAAATCCTGTGACTAAATCTAACACCTAGGCCCAAATTTAATATTAACATGATGCATGCATCCTTTCATATGATTTCTAGCAAGAAATCATGTACTCAACTGTTATATGATTTCTTGAATGATTTTAGAAAAAACAAGAAGAAAGAATTACAACTTATACATGTTTGAACAATTTTTGAACAAGGATAGATCATATTGTTAACGAACTTATCTATCAACTATGGCAACCATTTGAAAACAATAAAAATTATAAAATAAAATTGTAGATGCGTCTTTCTGAATTATTCATCTTTTTTACTGCATTTTTGCATAAAATATTGTCAACCAACAAGTGGAAAAACAATTCCCGCCGAATTTTCTTCTCATTTAATTTAGCATAAAATTTGGTTTCATTTGATTAATCTCTTGTAAAACTGATTTATGATTTGCCTTTACTTTTTTTCCGCGTATGTATAAATTTCATTAGTTTAGGGTATAATTTGTTAAACAGGATATCTGGATTATATTCTATTTCAAATGTTTGAGTAGTTTCAGTGGAGGTTTGCCTCTTCGAATTGCAGTTACAATATTATGTTGATTATATAATGAATTTTAGCCCTTTTTACAATATTCAGTTTCGTAAATACAAGTCAATTAAATAATAGTATGACCAATGATATCATATGGCAATTATCTCAGCAGTTACTATAGTAACTAGTGGTAGAGAGAGTAGTAAAAATTTTAACCTAAGGGACGTGGTATATTGTGAAGAATACTGCCAAGACTTCTCTTCCAACTGAAGCTTTTCACCAGTTTAGGTGGGACGCGCTATTCTTCTTTTTTTTTATCTCATCCCTGCTTCAACTGTGGGGTGCAATTTGCAACATGATCTAATACCAAATTACCATGCAAGACCTAGAACTTACTGGTATGTTATTGCTTCTGTACCAGCCCATTTTGTATTGGTACGTGTCGTGGATTTGTAAAAAACTAAAAGAGGTAATTGTACGTAAGCCCTAGTGCTTATTTTCTTTTGGTACATAAATTATTTAGACTAATTAAATTAATCACACAATTTTATCTGGTCCTCATTAGCATGCATGCATCTGATATTAGTAAATCAGAAGGGTTAGATCAGAAAATTCAGGTTTCTTTTAGCACCCTAGTCAATCGCAGTGGCCCGGATTTAAAAGTTAATTTGTACTAGTGAATTTTTAGTTTTGTCTTCATGTATTTGTCCCTTTGATTTTTCCCTTTCTATTTTCCTATGTAGATTTTCCTGCCTATTTTGTCAGAAGAAGATTTCTGAATGATGTTACAAGTCTACTACATAATTAAAATTTCCTATATTTTTTATAGCATAACTTAATTAGGGGTTATATTATTTTCATATTTTCGTTTCTGTATTTCATAATTTTCACTTTATTCAACTAATTATTTTTTATATAGCTCAGACGTTAGGAAATTTCTCTAAAAAGAAAATTACTGGTACGCTAGCTCTATTTTAAGATCATGTCATTTTTTAACCTAGTTAATTTATGTTTATTGGCAATTAAGTGGGTAGGTGCCCGGTTGGTTCCAAGTGACACATTGCAGATAACTGATTGCAATAAGGTAAGAGAAATGAAATGATTAGCTGTGCAAAATTAAATGCGATGGATACATTTGCAAGGGTTAGTTATACTTTTGGCAGATGGCTGTCAGCAGCTGCTTTCCCGAATGAGTACAAGAAACTCCTGTTCGGGTTTGGCGTGGTAAATATTGAATAAAGCTTTCTCAAGGAAGGATCTCTGTCTTTAGATCTTGGATTAATTGATTTATAAATGTATATATCTGATATCTCTCTCTGAATCTGATGACCGGTGAAAAGATGAACAGTGCCATGAATGTCTTTATTTGCATCTACCATTTCGATGTTCCTACATGCAATTCGACAAATTCATTCCTTTACCTTTACCTTTTCCTTTTCCTTTTTCTTTTTCCTATTTATGTGTGAAACATATTTTGGAGAGCAAAATATATTATATTATATGGCGTAAAGTAGCATTATTGGTACTCTTACAAATAAAATTAACTCAACGGACTAACGGTAAATTTATAATTATCTTTTTAGTAAAGCTATACACAGTTATTTATACATGTATAACCTAGAATCAAGCATTTCACAGAAGAAGTTAATTAATATAAATAAAGATAGAAATGAAGCAATATGCTTGCATGTAGAGGATAGTCTCAGGTTAATTATTAATTTACCAGGTGTTGCGCATAGATACATTATAGTTATAATATTTGAACATGGTAGGATTAGTACGTGTATATAAATCAAAAATGAAAAGAAGATTCAGGAGTGCATTAAATGTACTGCTGGAGAAAATCAGACTGATACTGAGAGACTGAGACTGAACTCAGCTGGTCAAAACAAGGCGATATATAATCATCATCTTCTGGCACTGTCCAATTCAGCCTTTAATTTAATCTTTGGTCATATTTTATTGGTGTGATTGCTAGATTTATTGAGTGTATTTATCTATTTGTGTCTATATATAAAGAGAAATTATAGGCGCAGTTGGTGGGGAGTGGAACTGGAAATCTGCACGCAATGCATGTATCAGACTATCAGTCACCTCGCCCAATTAATATTGAATTGCATGCAAAATTACATGCACGTCTTTAATGCACTTTTGTCATATCTCCCTCCCTTTGTTTCTTTATTGATTAAATTAATTTAGTTAATATATAATCTTTGCCTTGATCCCTTCTCCTTTTCCTTCTTCTTCTTCTCCATACTATTTTTTATTCATTCCCTGATTGCGACGTAGCACTTTAACATAGTCATATATATATATATATATATATATATATATAACGGTAATAGAGTGAAAAAACAGAGGTAATAATGTAAAAGTTATTTAATTAACACAGGAGCAGGTTGCAGCAAATATGTGCAAGCAATTAAGCAGTTGAAGCAGAAGCATTTTTGTGTATTAATTAGTATATATAAACATTGAGGCTTCAAGTCTAGGCATAAACAGATATATCTAGGCTTTTCTTGAATTTAAAAACAGTGAAACAGTACATATAATTGAAAATAAAGTTGCATGTGGGTGTTGGTGTGAAATTTTGATAGAGAACCAGTAAAAATATAAAGGTGGTCGGAGCTTTGGGGTCACTCTGCCTCTTTATCTATCTTTGTTTCACTTTGTGCAATTCAAAGCATGTGTTCCTGTTTTTAATTTTCTTAACAAAATCAAATTCCATTTTAATAATTGCAACCCTCAACTTTTCCCAGTAATCCATGAAAATTCTCTCCTTGACTATTGAAATATGCATACATTTGAGCCCCTTTTTTGATACAAACCTAGCTATTTTTTTTTTTTTTTAAGGTTAACAGCAATTGCCGATCGATAACGTTTGTATTCATTAAAAGAAATTTTTAAAATTTACATGGTGATATAGATCTATATACATTGTCACCATATACTCACCTCCTAGCTACCCTCAAGCTAGTGTTCAAACTCCTCCCCAGGCCTATCTAATTATGGGCTATCCTGTTAAATTTCCCTGATTATTCATTGTTGTACATTATAGCATTAACTTTGTATGTAACAAATTAATTGTTCTCAAATATTATTGGTTTTCTGGATATATAATAAAGCTTAATTGATTTTATACACTTACATGTAACTATATATATATGATTACAAGCTTTGATATTACAGTAAATATCTCATATTTCTGATATGAGATATTATCGTTTTCCAGAGGAAGTTTAAGTTTGACATACTTCTGATATGTTATATATCTCATATTTATTAATATTTTTCCTGTTATTAATTACTGTCAACATAATTAAATAAAGAGGGATGTTAAAATTGCCGGGACAGGGTCCATGCTTGTCGATGTGGCACATTTTTGCAACTTCCAATGCTTCTTGTATTAACTGTGTGCACCACATAAGAAGTTCAGATTTGCGCACCCAAGATCATTGTCTGCGCACATCATGAAATAAAATAGTCAACATGGCGAGGCCGCATACAAGAAGTTAAGGGATCGAAACAAAACTTAAGAGAAAATTTTTAATCGAGGAAATTAATTAGTAAAGAAACAAGCACAAAAAGTTATCTGCAAAAACCAGTTCTGGAAAAAAGACAGATCTTCTACTGTATTGGCATGCAAGAAAAAAAAAAAGGTAAACAAAGAAACAGAAAGGAGAAGAACTCAGCTTTTTCTTGCTGGTACCTTTTTTTTATATATATATTTGTAAGTAACAGTATCATGAAAGACCTGCGCCTCGACTTATAATTAATGGAAAGGTTTCAACTTTCAAATCATATATCTGTTCATGATATAAGCTTTTTTTTTCTTCGATATTTTGGAGCTTTGTTTTTAGTTTTTATGTAGCGCCCCATTAGCCAAGGGACCAACCTACTAAACCATGCATGAAATGTTCTCAGATTCAGTATATATAATTTTTTTTATTATTAGTGGTTAAAGTAACCACTAACAAATATAGTGATTCAGTATATATATATATATATATATATATATAATTGATCATCTTTTATGAGAAGTAATTAATCGTTTTCAATTCGCTTATTAAAATATATTCTTTAATAGTTTTTAGACAATCGTATGTATATCATATGCATATCCGGTACCAACATGAAATACTCAGACCACATGTGTCTAAGGTTTTCAAATAGATCATACTGAAAAATACAATCAATGATATACGCCATATATTATATTTCTCGTCAGAAAAGACATATATATATATATATATGTTTTTCAAATAAATACATGATGTTTTATATAAATCAATACATGAAAGATGTTTTATGAATACATGATGTAATTTATAAAGAATCTGTACATTTAATATTTTGTCAGAGATATTCATATTTATTTATAGTCATGGCAGCGCGCAAAAATTCTATTAAAAAAAATATATCATTGTAAATATAATATATGTTCTGCATTGTTTTGATTGATGTGTCTCAAATAAGATTTTTGTCATCACTTATTTAGTGTCCATGCATGCAGCTCAATCATTGCATGCATTTTCTAAATTATTTGATGAGTACCAATCAGCTAGAAAATTAAATGTACAAATTTGGTATTACACATTATAGTTTAATTTAATACAAATTTGCTCATATTAATTATTGATATGCTTATAGTGATAATTAATAGAAAATATAGGATTGTACGGATGAGAAATGAATGAGAAGCAATGATGTGTAATTTGAAACCACATAGAAAAGCGGTCTGAAATGTGGCCACGGTGACACCACTCCAGAAGATCTGCCTCCTTTGGTCTCCATTTCTCGGAGCAGTCTCAAATAATGTCTCCTCTCCTCTCCTCTATTCTCTATTGTATCTCTCTTTGCATACGTACCTATGCAGTGGCGGATTCAAAAAGACTTAGAGGCAGATATTTGTTTATCTCTGAATTCGAAAAAAAATTAGACCTAATGGTATTTTATATTTATCTCTATTTTTGAATTTAATTCACAGTCCTGTAAACAAAAATATTGTGCATAAAAAAAAGTCAGTCCAAACTAATTAATTAACGTAAAGAAAGAAAAACAAAAAAGATGCAGTCTGTGAATATATATATATATATATATATATATATATGAGTAAAGCTAATATACACTTAAGTTTACCAATGAATCCATACACTTAACCCTAGGACCGTACGATTAGCTTTGAGATTCGTGTGTTACGACTTTTAAAGAAGCTACACGACTTTTAAAGAATCTACACGAATCTCAAAGCTAATCGTACGGTCCTAGGGTTAAGTGTATGGATTCATTGGTACACTTAAGTGTATATATATATATATATATGTATGTATGTATGTATGTATGTATGTATGTATGTATATATGTATATATAGAGATAGGCTAATATGCTTTCGGTAGCACTTCGGTCGAAGTGCTACCGGTCTAATTTTCAATTTTTAAAATTCAAACGGTCAATCCAAATCATTCATCTTATTCTCCATATTAATATCTGCTTGGAAACCAAATTTTACATTTTTCTGAATTTTTTTTACTATTTATTAAGTATTTTACAAAATTGTTGATCCAACAGTGGCTGCACAAAATAGTAAAACCGTTGGATTAGCGATTTCCAAATAGATATTAATATGGAGAATAAGATGAACGGTTTGGATCGACCGTTTGAATTTTAAAAATCGAAAATTGGACCAGTAGCACTTCGGCCAAAGTGCTACCGAAAGCATATTAGCCTATCTCGTATATGTATATATATGTATATATATATAGGGCACGGCTAAATTGCTGCCGGCAACATTTCTGTCGGCGGTGCTGCCGTCATTTTTTTTTATTTTCTGATGTCCAAACAACAAATCCAAACCGTTAGATGTTTAATCTATACTATAATCTACTTGGAGACAAAATTTTATATTTTTTGGAATTTTTTTACTATTTATTAAGCTGGTTCGAAAACTGCTGATTTCAATATTGCAGAAATTTACTGAAATCAGCAGTTTTCAAACCAGCTTAATAAATAGTAAAAAAATTCTAAAAAATGTAAAATTTTGTCTCCAAGTAGATTATAGTATAGATTAAACATCTAACGGTTTGGATTTGTTGTTTGGACATCAGAAAATAAAATAAAAAGGCGGCAGCACCGCTGGCAGAAATGCTTCTGGCAGCAAATTAGCCGTGCCCTATATATATTCATGATATCATAAATAGTATTATAATAACTCGAAAATCACATTAATTTAAGAAGTTATGATATATTAACTTAAAAGATTAATTTATATAATTTCGAAACTTTTTTTATTTCCCTCATTGTATTATGAATGCGCCCATAATAAAATTGTATGCACGGATAGGTTTCGCCTACTTTAAGTTTTCGTTTTCTTTATTTGGTGCAATTTTTGAATTTGGGTTCTTTGATATTTTTGTTATTCATGGGAGCGATATACATCGATAGATATATTACTATTCAAATATAATGACAAGACGATTCAATTTAGATCTCGGTCAAACGCTAGCTAATTAGAATAAAATATTAATAGCAAAGTGCCACTCTATCAGTTTGTTGTGTATTTTAGATATATAAATATATAAATTTAAGATCAATATGATACACTTTTTTATTATAAAAACCTTAGTCCACAATGATAGATCGGTTGTAAACATATAACTTATTTTTGTAGTAATAAAGGTATATTTCGATTCAAAAACAAAGGAAAATATTACTTTTTATTAAATTAATTAATTATAAAATAGTATAATAAAAGTAAATGGAGGGGGGTTTGTTTGAAAATTGATTTTGTGAGTTCAATATTTGAAATGGGAGTTGAATTTAATTAAAACAATTTAAAACAAACAAATAAAAGGAGTTTTGAGGTTTAATGAGATAGAAGTCTAGAGACTTTCGGCATACAATCACTTGTTCAAATCAATACTTAATTGGTTTTTAAATTTATGTTTGCAATTATGA
The DNA here is from genome assembly GCA_033356055.1 of Carex pumila. NCBI lineage: Eukaryota > Viridiplantae > Streptophyta > Magnoliopsida > Poales > Cyperaceae > Carex > Carex pumila. The sequence continues at coordinate 112,894 of JARJHM010000366.1, forward strand.
GATTTTTAAGCCTTAAATATCAAAAAGAGTCACTTTTGTAAATTAATGACGTGCCTAGATAATTCGAATTTTATGATTAAATCCTTCACTCTAGCTATCTAGACTATAAGCACAGGTTAGCATAGTTTATCCCTAAATATCAATACTTCACGATTAAGTCTTTCATACCAATATTTGGTTCAATTCTAGGGTCCCAATCAAATACGAGGCTTCATGATTAAGTCATTCACCTCAATTCAATGTTTGTTTATTGTGGTTCCAAACTAATAAGTAGATTTGGTCATTTCTAATGTTAATTCTAAAGTTATTCATATATATAATTTGGTACCATCAATTGTTTGATCCTAGCACCTTAAGTTTGTTAAACTAAGCAGGACGCTAATTCATAAGCGCACAAATCATACAAACACATGAATTATAAAATCAACAAGAACAAACATATAAGCAAACAATCATCATAAAAAAAAATCCAACTAAGGTAGATTTTAACACATAGTCATGTTTAAAGCCTAAGCTCCTAGAGAGAAAATCTAGTCTCTCATGGATGCGCTAACATCTAAAAGGATATATAATTGAGACTTATCACAGTTATGACCGAATCAATAATATATTTATTTTTATAATTTCTTTAATAAAATTATTATTGTAACTAAGTTGAAAGTATGATCGGGAAAACTGTAAGAGTAAATATTTAAATTTTTTTCTTTTTTTCTTTGGAAAATATATATTTTATTAAAAACAAAAATCGGAACATTAATGATTTTTTGTATTCATTTACTCGACTATTACTGTTTTAAAAAGATATATAATAATATTTTTTTTCATTAACTTATCACATACATATAAAAATAATGATTTGTTTTCATTATCAAAACGAATATGAATATAAAAATACTTCTAACGACCCATATTATATCCATTGACATCCCTAGATATATTAGTTTGTAAACCTCATTTCGAGTCAAAATTTGTTGGGATTAAAATATAGAGAGTGCTATATTGAGGGCAATTTGAAAGTTTGAGAGCTGAAGTAAATTTTTCAGTCTAAATATCAATTTTGTCCTTCTTCTCTCTCTCACTTAACTTCACAATTAATTATGTCATAATTAATACACAACTCTATTAAGAAAAAAAATAACATAAAAGTTATTCCTACATAAAAAGAAAAATTTTAATTTTGATAACAAGCATCTCTCTCTCTCTCTCTATATATATATATAGATAGAGAGAGGGGCTACCTTGCTTCACAAATTAAAGTTAGTGCTTTCAATTGTGCTCATATATTTAATTTCAAAGTTCAAATAGTCAATTTGAACTTCTCAACATGTTCATCATATTGAAATGTCATTGGCGACCAAATTTTACATTTTTTAAAATAAATTACTATTTTTTTAGAATTTTTCAAAATTAGTGTCTTTCATTAAATAAAAAATTTTGAAAAATACTGATTTTGAAAATTTCTAAGAAAGTAGTAAAAAATTTCCAAAAAATGCAAAATTTGGTCTTCGTGCACATTTTAAAACGAAGAACATGTTGAAAAGTTCAGAAAAATTATTTGAACTATAAAACTAGAGATATGAGTGCAAACTAAAACACACACTTTAATTTGCAAATCATGGTAGTCAATCTGTGTGTGTGTGCCTAATTATAACTGGTACAACAAAATTCAATTACAGCAATTTGTTTATCACAAAAGCAAAATATACACCTTAGTCCAACATATTTAAAATTTGAGGAGGGTTCAAATGTCTCCATTTTTTGTGCCTCTATCATGCCTCCATTTTTAAAAACTTAAATAACTCAAAGTTTAAAACTTAAACGTTAAAATAAAACCATTAGATGTAATCTATGTTATTTTCTCTATGTGCCCATAAAAAATTATCACATTTTGATTTTGCTTTTATATGAATCAATAAGTTGAAAAATCAACGTCTAGAAATTATCCATATTTGTATACATTTTTATAAGCTCAAGATGACAATCAAAACAAAGTTGAAATGTCATAATTTTTTACATGTGCATAGATAAAATGATATAGTTCATATCCAACGGTTTTATTTTGAATTTTAAGATTTAAATTTTGAGTTATTAAAGTTTTTAAAAATGGAGGCATGATGGAGGCACAAAAAATGAAGACATTTGAACTCTCATCTTAAAATTTTGTAGTTCCTCTATTATTCTTTAAAATGAAATCTTAACCAATACAGAATAAAATGAACTCTTAATAATTACATAATTTCACCATATAAATAGCTTTCTTTATCCCTAGTCGAAGAAACTGTATATTATTCTTGACATTTTTCCGTACTAATGCTATAATAAGAAGAAACTGTATATTTCATATTTTGAAAATATAAAATTAAATTATAATATTGCAAACATTATTTCAATCGATTTATAAAAGGCATAACTATCTTACTAAAATAAGAGTGCTATGACTCTCTGCCCCTCTATCACATTAATGTTTTCTAAAATTATTGTACTAAATGGTACTGTGACCGGTATTATTGCACCAGTTGGTACTCCCCAACAAGCACCTGGTTATTTAGTCATAATAGTTGTAAATTTATTTTACCAAAATTATAATCTCACGAAAAAAAAAATCTTTGTAATCAAATTGGGGTTTTACTAATATAAAACTTTTTTTTTTTTTGCTAGTATGCGACATTTGTAGTCCTTCTAAAATTCTTTGTTCTTTGTTCACATTTTGGAATTAACATAAATCATTTTGATACTTGAAACTGTGATAAGCAAATTATAACATAAAACGCTAACCAATCCCATATGCGTCCAAACTTGATTCTTTTTATTTCTTAATTGATCTTATTTTACCGCCTCAACTTTTTAAGATGTTAGATTGATAACCTGACGAGAAGTAATTATCAGGTTTGTTGCACTTAATTTGTGTTTTTAGAGAGAAGAAATGTTGAATTCAAAAATACATAGATAGTTTGTCTTCTAACTTTTTACTCGAGAATTTGTGGGTAACAACTCGTTTTTAGTCAGTCTCACTCACTGGAAGTATAAGCCTTTAAGTTTGCTGGTGTTGAGAATTTCAGCATATATGAGAATCACACAATTTGACTTCATACTAAGTTCGTCTCCAATTGATACGGTATGATTCATTTCTAATTTTTGGTACACGCTGAACAACAATTTCAATTTTATAAAAAAAAAAAATGAAGGAGAAAGAGAACCATGGGGAGAAGGATTCTTGAGAATTTAGAATAATGATAGGGAAGGGTTTTTGGAGTGTAAGTTTTCTCACAGAAGGAAATGATCTCTGAAGCTAATTTTTTTTATTACTTTTATTAATTAAGATGAGAAATTGAGAAAAATTAAGGAATAAAATTGATATAAAATTTCTTCCAGTTCTCAAAATTTCAAATGTTGTCCTTAGTACAGCACTTCTCTTAAAACACCTGATGCATATTGTTGATCTGGTTAGCTGCGAGGAATTAACATCCTCTGAGATATCTCAAACTTTGAGTTTTTTTAATCCCAACCGTCCAAATACATTCTGCACCAATCTCGAAGTGAAAATAATATTGCCCCCGCGCTATCCCTGAATAGACACCATACGAAGTTCACGCAAAAGTTGAGATATCTCAGAGGCGCACTTAGCAGCAAATTCCAGGTAGCTGACTCAAGCAAATTGGAAACGGACGAGCCAAATTCGTTCTTTTAACTTGGCATGAATCAAAGCACAAATAATACTGGCCCCTGCGCCATCCTAGGCACCGTTTTGAATTAATCTCGACCGTCAGTTTCAATTTACTCGAGTCAGGTACACGGGAGGAGGCCGGACTAGAGTCAAAAGGACAAAAGATAGATAGATGAAGTATCATAATTTAATATGAGCGAGTCTATGTTACTATGCATATCACGGGTTGTTATCGTGCTACAGTTGTATATTCGAGTTTTCAAATTCTAATGGTCAATTCGAACTGTTTATCTTGTTCTCTATATTAATATGTATTTGGAGACCAAATTTTACATTTTTTGAAAAAAATTTACTATTTTTTAAATACTTAGAAAATCACTTGATCTGAAAATTATGGACCATCCAAAAACAGTGATTTTCAATAAATCTAAAAAAATAGTAAATAAATTTCAAAAAATGTAAAATTTGCTATCTAAACACATATTAATATGGAGAACAAGATGAACGGTTCAGATCAACTGTTAGAATTTTAAAACTCAAATATATAACCGTAACACAGTAACAAATTGTAATATACATATTACCATAAACTCACTCATTTAATATTATTTACCTGCTCGGGGTTTTGGGGTGGGGTCTTTCTGTGGGGCCCATGTGACCATAGAAAGAAGAGACAGCGAAACGTGACACACCTTCCCAGTCTCAACTGTTTAACCAATGGGGGGTCCCATAAATGTAAATACAATTCCCTAAATTCCTTCTCTTGCTCCTATATATAATTAATTAGGTTTTTTTATGATATATCCTTTCTGTATATCCTTCCTTAAATTCTGTTCAATTGTTCCTAATATTAATTTTTTATCATACATCTTTCCTATTTGGCTTTTTGGCCTTTTGCGATTTGCGACCCCGGAATAACCATAAAAAGTTAAAAACAAATATCAAATGGCTTATAAATAACAATGTTATCACAATCATACTGAACTACTTTCAGGTACAACAATGTTAATAATTTGCAATTTTCATTTTCAAATGAAATTCATATTGAAGTACTTTCAGATTTTACTTACTCTGATGTTTGATTTCTTCTTCTTCTTAATATACAATATATAAACATTTAATATGTTAAGTATAAGTACTTGAAAGTTTAAGTATAAGACTAAAAAGTATATAGGTATAAATATTTGTTATGTTAGATATAAATTTTTGATATATTTTTTATAAATATTTGATATGCTATCTATAAATATCAAGTGTTCAAAAGTTTAATATCAATGAATATGTTAATATTTTACACTAACTAGTCTTGATTTTGTTACAGAGTTTTTATGAAATATTTCAACTCAAATTAAAATCCAATTAACACTAGTTGTACAATCTTTATAAAAAGTTGTTATGTATGGTTTTTAAAAATAGTTAATATGTTAGTTACAAATATTTTATATGTTATATATATTAATACTTGCACGCTCCAGTTGTAAATTTGATAACAATCATCTAAAAGATGGTCCCAATTAATATTAGTTAAAGTTAGAAAATTGCTACGAATTTGTTTTCTCAAAGAACTATTATCATATTTCTCAATAAAAATTGTTGAACCATTCAAATAAAAAAAAAACTATTTAATTCAATTGCTAAGAATGTTTTATTTGTCGATTAAATAGGAAATTAAATCAAGCGAATTCAACAATTAATGGCTCGCAGCTCGTTTTCATTTTCTTCATTGAACCATTATTTTTTTTCTGGACCCAACACAAAAACACTGAAACCCAATCTACTAGTTATATTATATGTATAACTCTAGATGTGTCGATGAATAAGGTACGAGATATTTTCATACTCAATACCCACTTAAAATTAATTTTACTCATACCATATTATTATCCATTAAAAATATCATACCCAGACCCTACTCTTACCATTAAAGCAGCAGGTAACCGTAACAAACAACGATAATTAACAAATAAATCGATAACATATATAATTTAATCAAAAATAGAACAAATAATTATACATATTAAATATATCTTGTCCCGAATATCACAATATATACACAATCATAATTTTGCACTCCATTTATAATTTACTATACCATTATTTTTAAAGATACAACTTATTAACTAAATGAAATGATAAAATATTGTAGAAATCAATTTTCTCAAAAATTTGTAATTCAAAATTATATAAAATGTTTAATATATAAATTTTATCATAAATTGTTAAATAAAATATATTAAATATAATATAAATCAATTTAATATAATAATAAAATTATATAGTATTATGTACTAATTAAAAAGTATCATATGATTTTTTTATTTATTAATTGTTCTATAATGTAACGGGTGTGGAATAGTTCTTACTCATACAAAATAAGTTATCTAAAAAGTTTCTTATCCATACTTAAATCAAATAATTTAACAAAAAAAAATTTACTCATATCTATTTTATCAAAAATAGTACGGGGATCAAATAAACACTTTAAAGAATACCGTTGACACCGGCCCTTACAAAACTCTAATTGTCACTTGGCATATTTTCTATCTACAATCAAATATTTACTAATATTTTATTCAACAGAATATATTTGTGTGGTCCATTCAGCCCGTTCGATACCATATACATATCAAAGTTATATGAAGTATTTAATAGCCAATGTCAAATTAAAAAAATATATAAAATGCTGAATTTATTGTTTTTAAATTATTTACGTTTACAATTTTTTAAGACTACCCTAAAATAGTAAAACGTTATTTTTTTTTTTTTAATTCGTTAGTACTTGGAAGGAATTGCTAACGGTACTATTTAACAAATTAAATTGTGAATCTCACGTGTCATTGTGAATTTTCTATAATTAGGATTTTGAAGAGCTAATAATTAAAAAGTGAAAAATAAATAAGTGGACACATATCTCAAGGCAGCTTGAAAAGCATATATTCTCTTGGGAACCTTTGTCTTCTTGTGCAAACAGCTTTTAAAAACATCAGAAACCCAATGCGTGCTCCTCTTTTTATGGGACTCACTAGTCACTAGGCATGCATGGTCACTCTTTTATTTTATATTTATATTTATAATTTATTTATATACGCTTTTCTTTCTATTTGTTTATTGTAATTTTCAATTCTAGCTCTGTATATCTTGGTATTGGTAGAAACAAGGAATATATGGTCCAAGAAAATAAATAGTAATAAATGCTTTCTTTATTCAATCCAATGAATGTGATATGAATATCTCAGACCCCTATCATCACAATAATAATCATGCATGCATGTCTTCATGTGTTAATTCTAGCCTTTTCCCTTCCCTCTCCAATGATTTCACACTCCATAGCTTCAATTAATTGCTCATTAATTTGACCTTTTCTATCCTATTAAAGCTACTAAAGCCAATTTCAGATTTCAGATTTCAGGGTCTAAATTCATTTTAGATGCTCGCTATTCTTTCATAGTGTTGCATTAAAGACAAGGTTGTCAAAATTTAATACGAAATTATCTACTAGTTCATTATTTTTTTTTCTAAAAGGAACTATTAAATAATGATTGGTTAAGATCTGTTGACTTTGCATACTATTCTATTGTATTTCTAAATAAATAATTTTATATCGTTATAGTAGATCCATTCTGAAAATTATTAAAATGAAAACAACAATCTTAGTCGCGATCTTTATATCTTGTTTACTTGTAAGTTTTACTGGGTACGCCTTATATATATACCACTTTTGGACAATCCTCTCAACAACTAACAGATCCATTCGAAGAACATTGAGAGCAATATTTTGATTATTAAGAACTGAGGTTTTTTTTTTTGTTTATACCAAATTTGTTCAGAAATTCTATTTGGACAATCGATCAATGCACAACACATTTAATGAACGAAGAAATATACGAGAAAAAAAATATCGTTATAAGAAAAAGTAATACATATCAATAGAAAAGTCCAAATTGTCGTTAATTAAAACATACATATCAATAAAAAAAAATACATATCAATAGAAAAGTCCAAAAGTCCAAAATTGTTGATCAATGCACAACATATTTGGACAATCGATCCAACTGTGGCTGCTGATTTCACTGTTTTGTTAAGTCATCGTTGGATCAACAATTTTGTAAAATACTTAATAAATAGTAAAAAAAAATTCAGAAAAATGTAAAATTTGATATCCAAGCACATATTAATATGGAGAATAAGATGAACCATTCAGATCGACCGTTTGGATTTTGAAAAGTCAAATTCGGACTGTATTTTGGCCCATATACATTTGAATGCACATTAGTCACTCACTCTCTCTCTCTCTCTATATATATATATATAGAGAGAGAGAGAGAGTAAGGCTACACTACTTCGTGAATTAATGAGAGTGTTTTAATTCGCGCTCATATCTCTAGTTTCGAAATCCAAATAGCCAATTCAGACCGTTAGATATTTAATCTATATTAAGATGTGTTTGGAGAACAAATTTTACATTTTTTGGATTTTTGTTAACTATTTATCAAGATGGTTTGAAAATCCTTGTTTTTAACGGTGCAGAATTTTCATAAAAACAATAATTTTCAAAACATCTTAATAAATAGTAAAAAAAATTCAAAAAATATAAAATTTGGTCTCCAAGCACATTTTAATATAGATGAAACATCTAATAATTTGGATCGACTATTTGAACTTCGAAACTAGAGATCTGAGCGCGAATTAAAACAGCTCATTTAATTTGCGAAGTAGCATAGCCTTACTATATATATATATAGATAGATAGAGAGAGAGAGAGATGGGCTATGGTGCATTGCAATGCACAACACATTGAAGACATATCAATAGAAAAGTCCAAAGGTCGTTAATTAAAACATACATATCAATAAAAAAAAAATACATATCAATAGAAAAGTCCAAAAGTTCAAAATTGTTTATCAATGCACAACATATTTGGACAATCGATCCAACTGTGGCTGCTGATTTCACTGTTTTGTTAAGTCATCGTTGAATTAACAATTTTGTAAAATACTTAATAAATAGTAAAAAAAATTTAGAAAAATATAAAATTTGATCTCCAAGCACATATTAATATGGAGAACAAGATGAACCATTCAGATCGACCGTTTGGATTTTGAAAAGTCAAATTTGGACTGTATTTTGGCCCATATATATTTGAATGCACATTAGTCACTCTCTCTTTCTCTCTCTATATATATATAGAGAGAGAGAGTAAGGCTACACTACTTCGTGAATTAATGAGGGTGTTTTAATTCGCGCTCATATCTCTAGTTTTGAAGTTCAAATAGCCAATTCAAACCGTTAGATATTTAATCTATATTAAGATGTGTTTGGAGAACAAATTTTACATTTTTTGGATTTATTTTACTATTTATTAAGATGGTTTGAAAATCCTTGTTTTTTAATGGTGCAGAATTTTAATAAAAACAATAATTTTCAAAACATCTTAAGAAATAGTAAAAAAATTCAAAAAATATAAAATTTGGTCTCCAAGTACATTTTAATATAGATGAAACATCTAACGATTTGGATCGGCTATTTGAACTTCGAAACTAGAGATCTGAGCGTGAATTAAAATAGCTCATTTAATTTGCGAAGTAGCACAGCCTTACTATATATATATAAATAGAGAGAGAGAGAGAGATGGGCTATGGTGCATTGCAATGCATGGAGGGGTTTGTGCATTGGACCATAAATCTAAAATTCAAAATCCAAATGGCCGATCCAAACCGTTCATCTTGTTCTCCATATTAATATGTGCTTGGAGACCAAATTTTACATTTTTGTGAATTTTTTTTACTATTTATTAAGTATTTTACAAAATTGTTGATCCAACGGTGGCTTAACAAAACAGTAAAATCAGCAGCCACCGTTGGATCAACAATTTTGTAAAATACTTAATAAATAGTAAAAAAATTCAGAAAAAATGTAAAATTTGGTCTCCAGGCACATATTAATATGGAGAACAAGATGAACGGTTTGAATCGGTCATTTGGATTTTGAATTTTAGATTTATGATCAAATGCACAAATCACTCCATACATTGCAATGCACAATAGCCCATCTCTCTCTCTCTCTCTCTCTCTCTTTCTCTATATATATATAGAGAGAGAGAGATGTACTAACTTGCTTTGGGAATTAAAAGAGTGTTTTACTTCCCACATATATCTTTATTCAAATTACAAATAGTCGATTCGAACCATCCAATGTGATCTTTATAATAAAATGTGCTTGGTGACCAAATTTTACATTTTTTTTAGAATTTTTGAAATTTATTATTTTTCTGATTTTTATTATTTTTTTATTTAATGAAAATTTATGAATTTGAAAACTAAAAAAAAAGTAGTAAAACATTCTCTCCAAGCACATTTTATTATGATGATCAAGATTAGAATCAACTATTTTGAACTTTAAAAATAAAGATATGAGTGGGAAGTGAAACCCCCTATTTAATTCTAAGTTAGTCCATCTCTCTATCTTTCTCTCTTCGTGTGTGTGCGCGTGTGTATAGTATAACTAGGGTGTTCCTAAGTTCATCAAGATTCTTTGTTAATTCACCTCTAAAACTCATCGGATTTATTCCAAATGACGAATTTGAACCGTTTAAACCCGTCAACCTTACGAGTGATGCTTCTAACATGCAAAACATTTAAACTTTCAAATTAATTTAGTATAAAGTCAGGTCAAAATTAGAAGGTTCATAAATTAATTTTAATGCATTTATCTTTTGAACATTTTACCATTTACTCTATACAAAATTAATTGGAAAATTTAAATTGTTTGTATGTAGACACATCACTCGTAAGATAGACGGGTTTCAACGATTCGGATTCGTCATTTAAAGTCAATCTAATATGTTTTAAAATTGAGTTTACATAGAGACTTGGTGAATTTAGGAACACTCTAGTTCTACTATCTGTGTGTGTTGAGAGAGAGACGACTATGTTAATAGTGGTATGATCAATGTCATGGTATTTTTTGGTGATTTCAAAGTTCAAAAAGTTGATATCCTGATATTTCTATGACAAGGTAATAGTGGTACGATCAACGTCATGGTATTTTTTGGTGATTTTAAAGTTCAAAAAGTTGATATCCTGATGTTTCTATGACAAGGCTATATAATAATTTCTTATTTCAACAATCTTAAATAAATTATTGTTCCCTCAGCAAATTTAATGCAATAATTGAAGTATATAGTTAGCAAGCATGATTTTCATGGATGTGGATATCTCTTTATTTTTCTATTATTCATTGTTTTCAACTTCAAACATAATCATTCAAAACTTGAAAATGTCTCTATCAATAATTCAGAGGGAGAACCAGATTTTGACGAAGAGGGTTGACCAATTGACTAAACACAGATTGATGGGGATTGAAGAAGAAAAAATAAAGTTCCACTTCTTTGTGTGCGTGAGAGAGATCAGAGAGAGAGAGACAGAGAGACAGAGAGCTAGAGAGAGATGCCTTGATGGTCCTTAAAGGTGATTCAAATCATGGCAGGGGGGAGGTGATTTGCTTTAGGGCATGTGATTTAAGAGAACCTCTTGTCAGTTAATATAAATATGAGATGCTGATCTGATCTGATCTCTTATAATATATATATATTTTTTAGATGCCATGAATGAATATATAATATTTTATTGGCTGTGCTCGCCTTTCTCTTTTTCTATCAAGATGCCATTCACTTCTCATTGGATCCTTACATTATACGGGCGGGATCAGATGGAAGCATGCAGTTGATTGACAGCCGCATGATCTAACAAATCATTTTCACTATTTTCCATCAGATGACAATTACTATCAAATGACATAGCAATTTTCAATTATATGTTTTTATTTTTGTTTTTGTTTATTTACGAAAAAAAATTATTGGGACCTAGCAAAGATCGATGGAGCAATTGGATTTAATCATTTAATGGACAAAATAAAAGTGGGACTCATCTTGCTCATACAAACTTTCTCTGCGGAATTCAACAAATACTTCTTAATTTTTTAAATATCCTTGAGTACGTTGTCGATAGTTTTTGTTTGTGACGAGTCTTCCTTTAAGACAAGAATATTAATATTCAAATTATTCAAATAAAAAATTGATTATCCTAATTTTCATATGGCAAAAAGTATTTTTCCTAATTTTCGTTAAATTATGGAATTGGCTAATTAATATCAAAACGTTTGTTCTGGAGCCATAGTACAACCAATTGATTTTTCGATTTTCAAAGTCCAAACAATCGATCCGAATCATTAGATGTGATTTCTATATTAAAATGCGTTTGAAGACCAAATTTTACATTTTTTTATTTTTTTTACTATTTATTAAGCCAGTTTTAAAATCGCTGATTTTAATAAGCACCAAATTTTTTTTGGATCATTGAAAAATGTAAAATTTGGTCTCCAAGCACATTTTAATATAGATTGAATGTTAAATGGTTTGGATCGACTGTTTGGAATTAAAAAATATAAAAACCAAAGCGTTTGTTCCACGGCCTAGGAACAAACATTTTGATATTAACCAACCTATATATATATATATATAGAGAGAGAGAGAGAGAGAGAGAGAGAGATGACCTATGGTGCATTTGCAATGAATAAGTCCTGATGTGCATTGGACTATAAACTGTTAGATTTAAAATCCAAACCGTTCAATATGATATCTATATTAAAATGTCCTTGGGGACAAAATTTACATTTTTTTTACTATTTTAGAAACTTTAGAATTTTTTTAAATCGTTATTTTCTATGGTTCATAATTTTCTCAAAAACAATAATTTTGTACTTATCTTTAAAAAAATGTAAAATTTGGTCTCCAAGCAAATTTTAATATGGAGAACATGTTGATCGTTTCAAATTGAATTTTTACACTTTGAATTTAGTAATTTACAATGTATTGGAGGATCTATAAATTTAGTGATTTACGATCCAATACATATAGGAGAATATATACATTGCAAACATGTCATTCTTTTTGATAAAACCCACTGAATTAATATGCAAAACTAACTAAATGTGACGAATTGACGGAGTGAAATAAAAAATATATATAAAAAAAAGAAGGATTGAAGCAATTAGTCAATGTATTACGTTTAGCTAAAAGATTGCATGTTTTCATTTTACTTTATTCGAAGCAAAAATTCGTACTTTCGATGCACAGAATAAGTAAAATCTTATATATATATATATATATATATATATATATATATATATATATATATATATATATATATATGGGCTATGGTACATTACAATGCATAGCATCTTTTGTAGAGGTTAACTATTCTACTTCTATAAGCATATGTATATTTGGCTTTGACCAATGGAGGGATAAATAATAAAAAAATTATACTACTAATGAAAGGAAGTGTATTATTCTATTCTTATAGTTTTATCTTTAGTAATTACGTACACTGAACAATCAATGTGTATATTTCAAATTTGTCTACTGCAATAATATAATAATAATTTAATACCCCATAGTCGTATACTCGTATGGCTGTCAAATTTAACTGTTTCACATAGGCTTAATTATTTTGCATTGGTTGATGCATGGCAAAAATTAAATTAGAAAAGTTTTTTTTTTATCCTCACAATTTAAAGGAATAAACAAATATTTAAAAAAATAGTGCTGGGAAGAGCATGTATGGTAATTAATTTGCTGGTTGAAGGTCTACATGATATCTTAAATATTTTGCAATATTGTCTACAGATCAAATTTTGCTTATTATTTATTTATTTATTAATTTATTAGAAAGATCATGTAGGATAAATCTACGTTGTATAGCGGCGTTTGATGGATTATAGTATTAGTATAGAACTATAGATACATTTCCCAAAGATGTAGCTAGTGTACTTGCGTTCATGTATTGTGATGATACTAAATTTTTTTTTATTCCCCTTCCAAGTGACAAAGATATAAGCCATCTGACCTTCAGACGATGTGCCTGGTTGAGAAAGAGAGAGAGAGAGAGAAAGAGGTATCATTACCTTTTTCTGGTGCGCATGTGTTGTAGTGGAAACAAAAAACCTTGGGATGAGAGAGAAAGAGCAACATCTTTAATAAGGGCAAAGCTAGATACCGAAAGGATGTATAATCATCTCCATGTAATTGCTTGATGCCAAGCTCACAAAACTGCCAACATCCATATATACAAGTACTAGAGAGAGAGAGAGAGAGAGAGAGAGAGAGAGAGAGAGAGAGGGTTCTTTAACGACACAACATATCTCATCTCATCTCAAAAAGGGTGGAGGAAAAAGGGTTGACACCTCTTACGGTGGGCTTCTACATCCTCTCACTTTGCTTCTTCTTTCGGATCTTGAAAGAAAGAAAGCAAACAACACAAACAAAAAAGCTCATTTTTCTCTACCTTTAGACTTTCATCTCGGGAGACCCGATCAACTCAAGCGCCTTTCCTAATATAATTATATAATATATATTATTATATAAGTTGCTAATCTAGATGGCAATGATGCCATCTCCAGACCTTGATCACTCTCACCCAGATTTTCATGATCTCAACTGGTGCATTTCTTCTTCCTTGTCTGCTCATGAATGGAATATCAACCAATCTCTAATGTGAGCTTCTTGTATCATTTTTATTTGCATCATACATCTCCCTTTATTTTCCAAAAAATAGAATGACACACTCACCTATATATATAGCCTACAGTTATGCATCTTTCCACAATACTAGTATACTTCCTTTAATTAGTTTAGTTTCTATAGAGAGAGAGAGAACTTGTATTAATTATTTTTGTGCTTGTTAATTAATTAGGTCTGGCCTACATGCATATTCATTCCTTCAATTTATCAAGTCCTGACTATTCGGTTAGTTGTGCCACTTGTGTCTCATTTTTTGCTTCATTATTTGTAAACAGAAGAAGGCAAAGCGTTAGTTTATTTTATTTAAGTCTTATCTTATAAATTGTTTTTTGAGTCAGAAGACTAAGATACTCGCTCCTGTCTAATTCCTAGGATTTGGAATTTTGCTGCGTTTATATTTGTTTGTTACCTCTCTGTTGTCCTTATATAACTTCTCGGGATTTGGAGCCCAAGATAAGAACCATGATTGATTAGTTTGCTAATTTAGGTTGCATAATAAATGTCTAATTTTTGAATTTTCAATTTTCTTCTATAATAATTCACATCATAGCTTCATTATTGACATAAGTACTTAATTTTCATAACGATAATACCTATATATCCTTACCTTTTTGTTTAATTTGTTTGCAGAAACTACAATGATGAGACTTCAAATTACAATGAGCATTTGAGAGGGTTGTTTAATGAAAAGGAAATTAGAGCAAGTAACAACCGTATACAACCTCCATCTCTTAGCCAACTGATGGCACAAGATAATGTAGGGTTTCCTGGCACCATCATCCAAGATTACAACAACAACCATGGTAATGTTTACTTGCCCAAGATCAAGGAGGAGTTTTCACAACAAACCCTACCAAGGTTCTCCGGAGGTGTTCATGAACATTACCGAATGATGATAGACGAAAAACTCCTTGCAAGAGCACTTCAAAACAACCTATTGCTACCTTCCACCACCCAAGATTTCATCCCGAACAATGCCGGTAACGCAAACTTTCAAAGCGGAGACAATAACTACAACATGGTGTTACCCAGTGTGAATCTTTCTTCAGGTAATTATTGGTATTCGCATCCGGTACCTCTTCCGGGTACTTTGGATATGGATCTTCTTCATGCTTTTGATGGTTTAAATGCTTCAAGATTGAATGCCATGCCAAGCGTGAGAGAAGATGCCGCCTTTGGATTGGGGCCTACCGGTACTCTGATGCAACAACTTCTTGTTCAAGGCATATGCACCAACCAATCAATGGTAAAATTAATTCTAAATATATTGTACTTTTTAAAACATTTTAGACACAATAAAGCGCGCGCCTTGATAATCAAGATTGCAAATTAACAAATCAAGGGCAATTATGATTGATAGTGATGAAAGTAATAATTTACATAGTTCAATTAATTAAGTTAATATCTATTAATTAAATATATTTCTGTTCTACAACTACAAGTGATCATATATAGAATGCCTGAACTGCACTAGCTACTACACACCATGCATATATACTAGTATATATATATAGGAGAGAAAATTACAGCAATGATGAAACAAATCAATTATTATAATGTTCGATTAAGCACATAGTGCCGATCGATCGGGATAAATAAACACCATGTGCTGCATTATATATTCCTTTACTTTCTAGTTGAATATTGTTCTTATTTTTTATATTAGGTAGTTAAATACACATTAATAGTGTAATTAATGTTATTAATATATACACTACAACAATGTAGATACTTTTTGCGAGAGAAAAAACAAATTTACGACGGTACTCCCTCGCGAAAAGTACCGTCGCAAAAAGAAAAAGCTAAAGAATGAGAGTAGTCCGTCGCAAAAAGTCACTTTTTTATCCTCGCGAAAGGTGTCTCATTCTTGTTGTGTATATAGGATCGTGGCATTTTAATTATTTCCGTGCATGCATATATATATATATATATATATATAGAGTTAGGCTGGGGTGCTATGGATAGCATAGTGGCCTCCCGTGCTACGGCTCAATATTCAAGTTTTCAAAATCCAAACGGTCGATCCGAACCGTTCATTGTTTAATCCATATTGAAATGTGCTTGGAGACCAAATTTTATATTTTTTGGAATTTTTTTGCTATTTATTAAGATGGTTTCAAAATCGCTGTTTTTATTAAAATTCTGCACCACTGGAAAACAGCGGTTTCAAAAATGCTTAATAAATAGTAAACAAATTCCAAAAAATGTAAAATTTGGACTCCAAGCACATTTCAATATGGATTAAACAATGAATGGTTCGGATCGACCGTTTGGATTTTGAAAACTTGAATATTGAGCTGTAGCACGGGAGGCCACTATGCTATCCATAGCACCCCAGCCTAACTCTATATATATATATATATATATATATGTACATGAGTACATCTATGATGAGAAGGCCTAAAAGGGATCGATGCTCAGGTAGTATAGGTACAGAATGACATATTGTCATGGTATACAAGTACAACACTCTTATTTAAATTCTACAAAAATATATATATATCTAGATGTTGGCACTATGGCAAACATGGTTTGGCTACACTACAAATGAAAAGACGATGGGAAGACCCCGCCTATATTTGGCTTTGCTTTTTGTACTAGCTAGTACTGTCTCTCATCTCTCACAAGTTAATTAGAATATGTATGTTTTCATGTGATCATATATCCTAGCTGATATCTTTTACTATAATAATATTGCATTAATTAACTGCCTTAGATCGATGTAGTAATCTCACATCTACACGTGATCCAGCAAACTAATGTTCATTCTCCAGGAAAAACGAAGAGCATGTCTTCTAATGGTGAGAACAACAAAAAAGTATATATAGTAAAACGGTAACCTATTTATAAATAGTGATTGACACATTATGTATATTGATTATTTTTTGCTTTCAGCAATGATATTGATCGATTTGCATCATTTTAGCTTTATTTATATTTTCCCCACATCATGATAACTTTATTTATTTCGATTTGGACCAAAGCACTAAACCACAAAAAAGTACACAGCCTTTTGTCAGCTTTATGACTGACATTACTCAGATATCTTCACTAGAAATATGTACATATATACATATATGAAAATAAATTAACAAATTAAATAAGCATTATAACATATAGTTTGAACTACTTTTTTTGTTTATTAGGTACCATCGTTACTGAGTGGAGTTGCAGGAAAAAGAGGAGTAAACAATAATAGCATTTTGGAAAACAAAACATCTCAATCTCATCAAGATATCCCAAGAAAATCACGGTTGGAGCCACGCTCTCCTTCCTTCTCGTCTTTTAAGGTAATTTAATTTAAAATTTATCAATTATTATATATATATAGCAAGCCTTCACATATGTGAGAAAGATATCCTTAATTATATTTATCAAGAAATGATGCACTTCTTAGTACCATTTTATTGAACGGTATAGAATTGCATTCAACATTGAATATACTTTCTTAATTGCTAGCCATAATTAATTAGGAAAACTATATCTTGTTCTGCTAAAAGATTGTTATATTGCTTTCATTAATATTAATTCTTCGAGTGATAGATACCTCAAGATAGTTTTTATCATTTTTTTTTCTTGTCATTAATAATCTGTATTCTCTCTCAAGTCTCAATTGTGACTTTCTCTGATGGTACTACTAAATTCGTTTTTTTTCTTTTTTTTTTTCTTTTTTTTTTTGTAAAATTGCAAAATATGCAAAGGTAAGGAAGGAAAAACTGGGGGATAGAATTGCAGCTCTTCAACAACTGGTTGCTCCCTTTGGGAAGGTACATTTAGATTCATTTTCATATATTTTTTATTGTTTTTTTAGTTTGTATTGGATGTTTATAGCGCATCTAACTTTAACGGTAACATTAATTAACTGTTAATCATATCAATGAGGAGGTATCTAATACCAATGATGTTGGTGTCATATCGTTGCCAATAAAATTAAATATCAATTACAATTTTTTTAACTTTCACATATCAAAATTAGTTGATTGGACACACACACACACACATATTATATTGCTTTATTTGAGTATTCATATCTGAAGAGCTACTATAAAAATCAACGGTCCAAATTTTAGGGGTTTAATCCCCTCTTGATGGCTATATCAAAAACTTACTATTTTATCTATGCATGTAATTGAGATTATTTAAAACTAACTAACGGTTTTATTATGTCAAATTAAATATAAATAAAAAAACTAGCACTGTTTGACATCAATTATATACTACTACTTGGCTTGCAATTAATTTTCTTGAACTTTGTCATTTTCCTTTTTCAATTCTAAAATTCTAAAACCTGTATTTTGTTTTATATATTTATTTTGTTGATGGGAATCCATCAAACTGTAGATTTTTTGGAAGTTGCAACTTGTGCAATTATATATAGTTTGTTATATAGCATCTTATTATTTGTGACACTTAATTGGGCTAATTGTATCTTAATTAATTAAATAAATATAACTGCTGGCCTACAATAAGTTGAGAAGACTAATTGTTGAGTAAAATATGAATATATATGTTTTCAGACGGATACAGCATCCGTACTAATGGAGGCCATTGGATACATAAAATTTCTTCAGGACCAAGTGGAGGTATGACCCATTGCCCATCATCTCTGATCTCTCTCCCAGCTCTCATCTCATGTGCATGCATTTCACTTTAATTATAAGCCTGGAGGCTGGACCAGATCAATAGATCATGCAATATATATATATGTGCGTATCCAAATATTAATAATAATAATAAAAAAAAAATGAAGAAATCCAAGGGAGTGTTTAGAAACACCTTTCCTTCAGAACACTGTTGAATTTTCATGATTTGAGGCAGCCAGTGTCCTCTTAATTAATTAATTAGTTAGTACACACATGCATGATGCCATCATTCATTCAGCCTTCTTCAGATATCAGTCTGCTGCTAGTGTTAGCCTGTTAGGTCTAGTACATGCATGTGTTTACTGTCCCAACTTTCAATAATCTCCTTTCCACAAAACTATCTCTCTATATTTTATTTTCCCTTTCTTCACTTATTGGTGGCATTGCACCACCAGTAACTTATCCAAGACTACATTTTTTGTTTCTATATTATTTATTTATTTATTTATTTAATATTAATAATTTGCAGACATTAAGTGTACCTTACTTGAGGTCACCTAAAAGTAAGAAGCAAAGAACAAGTCAAGAGGTATGAATTTTTTTTATTTTGTTGCACCTACCTTTATAATTAAAATTAATGGTTGGTATGGCTGTTTTACTAATACTATAAGTTAATTAATTATTCCAGGAAGCAAGTGAATTAGAGAAAGAAGAAGAAAAGCTGGACTTGAGAAGCAGAGGCCTTTGTTTGGTGCCTTTATCGTGCACTTCATATGTCACAAACGAAAATGGAGGTGTCTGGTCTTCTCCAAACTTTGGAGGAAGCATCTGAGATTTAATTGAATTGATATATATTATATAATATAATGTACTGGATGTGATTTCGCTTGCACCTTATTGAAGACCTAGCTGGCTATTAGGGAAAATCGGTACTCACCACTTCAATTTTTTATGTGGTTTGTTTATTTAGTACTAGAAGTTGGGATTAGTAATACTTATGGACGAATTTACAAAGAGTAAAATTAGATTTTAATTGCGGATTTATATTAGAAATTTTGATGGTCTTTTGTAAAATTAATTAGTTGGGAGAAGAATTTTCCATTTGTAATTTTGAACATTGCCCTCCCATGGAAATTAGTTGTAGTATTTTTGTAAAATTTCTTTATGCTAGTTGAAACTTGTTCACGGACTCAAATGCACAAGAAGGATTGTATTCTTGGCCATTTTTATTAATACCTCCCAAAAAAAGAAAATTTTAAAATTGCCTCCGTGTTTGGTTTTTTTTCAAAATTGCCCTGATCGCTGGGCCCACAGGGGGCCCAAAACGCCAAGCAGACCACCCCCTATAGGGGCGGGCCACACCCATACCAGATCGCCCTTTGCAGGGATGGGCCACACCTCTAGCAGACTGCCCGGGCCAGGGGCAGTCCACTAGGGACCAAACCGCCTGTGGTCCCGGCGGTCCTCTTTTTTTTTTTAGAGATATCTTAATATTTTTACTTAATCAAATAAAATTAAAATTGCCTCCAAGCAAATGGTATATATTAACAATAATCAAATAATCCAATTATTCTCTAAAAAAAAGAATAGAAGTTGACATCATTGAGGCAATCTAACTATATTTTCTTATGTATATTTGAATAAAATAAATTATTAAGAATCAATTCCTTAATTAATGTTATTTTTATTTAGACTTGTGATATCTAACAGACAAACCAAATCAAAGTTATAAAGAGTTACCACATCACTGCATAAATATATCAAATGTCTTTATTTTTTGGCATACACTCTAAACAAGGAAATTTTTTCTTCATAAAATTATTTAAATAAAAATATTAAGATTTCTCTCTAAAAAAAAAGAAAAAAGAAAAAAAAAGAGGACTGCCCGGACCACAGGCGGTCTGGTCCCTAGTGGACTGCCCCGGGCCCTGCAGTCTGCTAGAGGTGTGGCCCGCCCTTATAGGAGGCGGTCTGGTAGGGGTGTAGCCCGCCCTTGTAGGGGGCGGTCTATTTGATGTTTTGGGCTGTCCATGGGCCCAGTGATCGGGGCAAGTTTTGAAAAAAAAAAATCAACCACGGAGACAATTTTAAAATTTTCATTTTTGGGGGGTATTAATAAAAATAGCCGTTATATTCTGGATGGTTTGATTTGGCTGAGAAACAAAGCATTTTTTAAATGTTGTCACTTTGGTATCAAGTAAAATTATCTCTTGATTGACATTAATTGGTACCTGCAGTTTATTAGAGGGATATACATAGTAGAATTAGGGCGTTCTTAAGTTCACCAAATTTATTGGTGAATTCAAGCCTAAAACTCATCAAATCGGCTTTAAATGACGAATCTGAACTATTAAAATTCGCCTACCTTATGAGTGATGAGTCTACATATTAAAGAATTAATTTTGCATAAAGTCAAGTGGTAAAAAAAAGATTCAAAAATAAATGCATTAAAATTAATTTATTATCCTTCTAATATGACCACTTGACTGTATACTAAATTAATTTGAATGTTTAAAATTTTCACATGTAGACACATCACTCATCAGATAAGTGAATTTTAACAGTTCAAATTTGTCATTTGAAATTAATTCAATAGATTTTAGACTTGAGTTCACCCAAGAAACTTGGTGAACTTATATAGCTTCGCTTTATGAGATTTGGGGGGGCTTATGTTGTCGACAAATAATGTAGTATATATATTATTTTCTTTTGGATTAGCATATATATGTAATTGAATTCTAGAATGGTTCCTTTCCTTTCATATAATTAACTCAGGCCTCATAAATTTTGATTCTTATATGCACGCTAGGTTATGTAAAGTTGGACAAACTATTAACTCATGAGATTATGCAAATAAGGGGAACAAACTGTGAGGCAAAATGTGCTATGTGTGACGACTGACTGTCTGTGATCTCGAAACATCGCAACATTTGTTCTTTCAATGCTCTAATGCTCAACAGTTTGGGAAAATTTTCTCCGATCTAATAAGAACTGAGGGAACAGTAGGTGATATATATATGAGATGTATAACGCATCAACTGAATCCCAGATGCAAGATGCATGAACATGAACAGTAACTCTGAAATTTCTGGAATTCTGAATCCAACCGTTGAACTGTTTCGAGATGCATATACAGAAAAATCAGCTGTTTCAAGATTCATGCACAGAAAAAGTTGAACGGTTGGATTTGAAATTCCAGAAATTTCAGCGGTACTGTTCAGACATTTGAATTTCAGCTTATTTGAATCCGTCGGTGCTATGGTCCGTATGAACACAGAGAAACAAGATAATTTTCAGAGATTGAAAAGCTGCCGACTTGACTAGTTGCGAGTGGGGCAAGGGAAGATGTAACATCATGATTGCGATATTGTGTAAAACAGAGGGTCAAATGTAAACATGATAAAGTATAGTTAATGCTATTACATAAACTATTGTAATAATGTAGGAACTGTTGTTGTAAGCATTTTTATTAATATAATTTTGGTAGTCTTTTTCTGATAATTGATACGTACTTTACTCAAACTAAATAATAATTAATTTGGGATGAATTTTTGGTCAAATCGTCCAGTCTTTTTCTGAGAGATAATTAAGTAACTGTGTTGGATAAATAAATTACCAATAAAAGCCATATAACGAATGGAAATTTTTATTATGTACTTAAAAAGTTAATAATTATTATTTGTTATTATTATGTTTAAAGGTATTCGAAAATAATAAGAAACGATACAATAATAACGGTAACAGTAACAATAATGATGAAAACATTATATTATAGAAATCGATATTAACAAAACAATAATGATAATTTTTTTGTTATTATTGTTAAGAAAAAAAGAATTATCTAAAAATTGATTAAAGAAAAGAAAATAGATGCATGTCATGTTGTAAATATAAAGTAGATTAAGTTTTGTATTCTTTCGGAATATATATTCCTTGGGTGCCATACACGGCTAATTTATAAATTCATAAATACTTAAATAGGAATAAAGAAGACTTATGGATATAGGTCAAATAAATAATTCCGCTAGTTATGCTTTACTATAACTCGCAGTTCATACTAAAATTATTGTTATTATTGTTATTATTATTTATTAATAAGAGCAGATTATCATCATCATCATCATTGTTAAAATAATCATAAATATTTATAATTTTTATCTGTACCAATATAATTTTTTATATTATTATTCTAGTTACTACTATGATATGATGATGGTTATTATAATAATAAGAATTAATATTATTATTTTCATTAGCATATCATTACCATCACTATCACTATTAGTATTATTATAAATATTTTATTATAATTATTTTTGTTATAATTATTATTGTCGTTGTTGTTACTACTGGTTATTTTTACTATATTAAATAATATAGGTATTGCTATTGTTGTAAATGTTACTCTTATTATTATTTTATTTTATTTTATAATTATTATAATATTATTTTACAAATATTATCATGATCACTATGATTATTATTGTTGTGTCGATGTCTTCGCCATTGTTGTTGTTATCACCATTATAATTAGTTATTTTTTAATACAACGACTTGAATGTTATTCTCTTTGTATTATCTCACTTGCCAATTAAACAAAAATAATTTATGAAGACATGAATTTACGCTCCAGCCAAACATGATGTAGAGCTGAAAAAAAAGATATTCCACATTTGACAATTTTCATCCGAAAAAAATATATTCCTCATCTTTTTATCAAATAGATTCCCCATATCTACCTACGTAGGCACCGAATTTTAATCGCTAGATTAATTTAGGCCCTCATTAGATATGGGTGCAAACGAATCGGATACGGATATATAGTGGTAAATCAATATCGGTCAGTTTTTATTATTTGGGGAAATTTCACGTATAGTCCTCAAAAACTTCAAAATTACATATTTCTTCCTCTAAAGTTTGAAATTACTTATTCCCCTCTAAATTTTAAAAACTCACAAACATTTTATTGTCTTTTATATTAAAACTCATTCTAAATTTTTAAAATACACATTTTTCTCTTTATTAAAAACATATAAAGCCCATCAGATATTAAACGGATGTGCATATAGATCGGATGCAAATACAATTATAAATATAATTAGGATACCTTATTTAAATATTGTGATAAAATTAACACGTTATTCAATAAATTTTTTTTCTTTTCATTAGAACATAAAAATAATATAAAATGAATATTTATTTGAATATTTAATTATTATGGTGAACAAATTAATACTTTTTTTCATGTTAAACTTATTATGTCATTATAAAATATTATAAAATATGAAAATATATATTTCGTTAACAAAACTTAATCACTAACATAACCATATTTATAAATTGTAATCAATAAATACCAATAAAAAAAACATTCTGCTCTAACCATATATGATTCTCAAACATGCAAAAAAAAAAAAAAAAATACAATCCGCACAAAATAGATATTCATAAAATTAATAAAATACGGATATTGATGTATCCGCTTTCAAACCCTGACTGAGTAGAATTATATGTATATGTATTTGAATATATGATTATGCAAAAAAGTTGAATAAGGATTGTGATACGGCAGTGACACAACCAATATAGTCCAGTGTTGAGCATCTGTCTATTCTGGATTTTGAAAAAAAAAAAAAAAATTAATCCATATGGTATTAGCTAGATTGTTGCCTTATCCTGAATTTTTTTTTTCCCTGCCATGTGAAGCCCGAATTTTCCAAGGCATCCAATTTCATATTTTTGGCGCAACCCCTTTCCAATAGAGTCGTGAATCCTTATATTTTTCTAATGAACTCAAAATCCTCTACCCTCCGGGTACAGGAAAATCCGACCCCCTTTATTTCTGTAATTGGGATCGGTCACTGTTAAAGGTAACTGGTCACCGTTCATTTTTGAACTGGAGATCCACTAACAGTAACTCTGAGAGACAAACGATTCGATCTCTTTTCTAATTCCTAATGGCTATCCGTTAGCGATATATATCCGTGCGAACCTGGATGTCGATTTGCAAAGGAAATCAACAAATTTTGAAACAACATAAAAGAAAAAAAAAAAGGGATAGGGTGAAACGATTCAAGCAAAGAAAGGAAAATCAGCAAAGCAGGAGAGTGTGCATATTAAAATTTTCCTTTCAGTTAACTCTAAACTTTTAGTGCAAATCAATGATTATTATTTTTTCCTAATGACATTAATCAATTTGTTAGTGATATAGTTTCTAGTTTAGACTAATGTGTATTACCAATATTGTTAATAATTTAGTCTTAATTAGTAATTATCTTTAGACTCTATTAGTAATTATCAACATGTTACAATATCAATCTTTTAGTTTAATATATTTTTATATGAAAAAAAAAACATTATATTTTAGAACTTATATTATTTTTATGAAATTTGTACTTATTTCTGATTCAAATTCTAGCTACACTGATGATACGGACGATGGTATCCCATCCATTTGAGCTTATTGTACTCAATCAGGTACCGGGAGGATAGAGTGCGTATCCTTTGAGATATCTCAACTTTTGCGTGACCAACGTGTCCGGTGTCTATTGGGGGTGATGTAGGGGGTCAGTATTACGCGTGGTTTGAGATTCGTGCAGAACGTATTTAAACGGTTGGGATTTTCCATAAAGTCACGCAAAGTTTGAGATATCTCAGTGGATACGAATTCGGGAGGATACGGGTCCTAGGCCCAGGACATCGAGCCTGAAATTAAATTAACGGGCCGGCCAATTTCATGAAATAATAAAGTAAACAAATAGTATGGTTGTTAAAGCGAAATCGAGAAAGAGAAAGCTGTGGGAACTGAACGGGGATCCCTTGAGTGCGAATCCTCTGATGTAACTAATATTTTGCGTGACCGACGTGTCCGGTGCCTACTCGGGGATAACGCGGGGGCCAGTAATATTTGAACTTTGAAATTCGTGTAGAACGTATTCGAACGGTTGAGATTTTCCATAAAGTCATGCAAAATATGAGATATCTTAGAGTATGCGAATTCGATCCAAGGAAGGTGTTCTCGCTAGCCCCACGGCAATACCTGACTGAGTAGAATGAGATATAACTCGTAAATTTTTATTATACACAAATCTCAATACAGATCCCTATATCTTAATAGGCATTGAGTTCCAATCGCACGGATGGGAGCTCACTGTACTCAGTATCTGGGAGGATACGGATTCAGTCCAGACTCCATGCAAACTCCATCCGAACCAGTCCATTGTATAAAAATTTTGTGGGCTCCGGGCCCATACCCAAATTTGAGGAGTTGGTGGAGCAAAAATAGGCGGGATTTGAGAACTAACCCCTATCCGAAACCGACCCATCTCATCTCTCTCATCCCTCTCAAATCTAAAACCCTAAATCCTATTTGCTCTCTATCACCCCTCAGATGTTCTCGCTCAAGTTACTCTCTCAAAGCAGCTTATATCTCAAGGTCTCCTCCATCACCAAAACAATATTTTCGGTTTTTACTCTCTTTAATTGTTGAAGCTCCCGACCTTTTTTTTTTTCAGGCCCCTCAAACCCAAATTGCAACTTTATGTAACAACACAAATCGTCTATTTTTTATAAGAAATCTTACCAAACCAATATTAACAATGGCTTCTCACATCAATTCAACAAGCGTGACCCTACCAGGTGGTGGACTCAGACCCTACCAAGTGGTTGTTGCTGCAACCCCAGAAATGGGTATCGGCAAAGAAGGTAAACTCCCATGGAAGCTCCCATCTGACCTCAAGTTCTTTAAAGAAATTACCATTTCAACCTCGGATCCAAATAAGAAAAATGCTGTTATAATGGGAAGGAAGACTTGGGAGAGCATCCCGTCACAATACAGGCCGTTACCGGGTCGATTAAATGTTGTCTTGACCCGATCTGGTAGTTTTGATATAGCCACCTTGGAGAATGTGGTTAGTTGTGGGAGCATGGGGTCAGCACTTGAATTATTGGGCTCCACACCTTATTGTTTCTCAATTGAGAAAATTTTTGTCATAGGAGGCGGCCAAATTTTAAGGTGTGTATTTCATCCTTACAATTTCTTTACTTGTTTATTTAAATTAAAGATTCACTTGCATGTTTGCCTTAAATTTGTTTTGTCCCTGGAGGTACCAGAATTTTACTGGTATGGTATACTGGATTGTACACCTGAGTGCTCAAATGAAATGAGAGGGCTATACAAGCACAATGCAGATTTCGAAAACAAATCAGAGAACTCAATTTCATGTTTTTTCTACCAACGCAATTAAAGAAGTTGTCTTTATTTTTCCATTATTTATACGAAATATTATTCCAGGGAGTCTCTCAATGCGGCTGAGTGTGAGGCGATTCACCTCACGGATATTGATTCACCAATTGAATGTGATACATTCATCCCTCCCATTGACTCGTCACTATTCCAACCGTGGTATTCTTCATTTCCACTACAAGAGAATGGCATTTGCTATTCTTTCGTGACATATGTGCGCGTACGAAATAATAATGGAAACAGTAATGGCGACTTAAAACAGGATAAATTTGAGGTGGGTGATTTTTTATTTCTACCCAAATTAGTTTATGAAAGGCATCAGGAATTTTTGTACCTTGGACTTGTTGAGGATATATTAAAGAATGGTGCTTCAAAAAATGACCGTACTGGCACAGGGACTTTATCCAAATTCGGTTGCCAGGTAAGTGGCCATATACTAATTTTCAATGTAATTTGTTTTTATTCTTTTATTTAGTTAAGATCTAATATTATTGTTTGTTTATTGATAACCTGTAGATGAGGTTCAATTTAAGGAAGTCATTTCCCTTGCTGACTACTAAGGTATGGCTTATTTTAGAATCTATCATGAGTAGAGATTGAATAACATGTTATAGATTACTGGTGTTCAATAATGCTAATGAAAATAGATTGTTGATACTTTATTATGGAAACTTATTAATGTTAATGATAACAGATTATTCTTATTTTTTAATCTTTTAGAAGGTTTTTGTGCCACTAAAAGTACATTCTATTTTCTTGTGGATTTCTAGAGGGTTTTCTGGCGTGGTGTGGTGGAAGAGCTACTCTGGTTCATCAGTGGTTCTACTAATGCAAAGGTAACCCTACTTGACAGTTTACAGTTAGTATATACAGGGGTCTTTGAAAATAAAGCTTTAATTTGAAATCCTACACTATAGGCACGATCTATCTTCTCCATATATCATGTATATAAAATATGATGCTATTTGGTTTATGCTTCACTGAACATCAAATGACATGAATTTCAACAGTTTCAAATATTGGTACTTGATGCATCATCAAACAATACTTAAATTGCATGATATTTGAATTTTAGGCTATCTATATAACAATCCTATAATTTTACTCTTCAATTTTCAATTCTATTTGAATTTTTTTCTTTAAATCCACTGTCAAGATTGTCAAAACAACCATTGTCAAGTGATCCCTTGTATTTAAAAGCTAAAAGCCATACATATGTATAACACTGTCTAGTTTTATCTTGTTCTCTAAGTTCGCTTCTTTTGCTTTCTTTTATTTAATGATGTTCTCCCAGGTATTACAGGAAAAAGGAATACATATATGGGATGGTAATGCTTCAAGAGAATACCTTGATAGGTAATCACTGCACTCCCCTACCGAAAGAGGGTGAAGAAATCAAATCCTTCATCGTCCACTTATTATAATTGTTAATTTTTTATTCTTTTAATTCTGACTTGGATCTAAATATGAGCTTCTGTCAGTGTTGGATTAGATCATAGGGAAGAAGGTGACTTGGGTCCAATTTATGGTTTCCAGTGGAGACATTTTGGTGCCCGGTAAACTCCACTATTTTTTTGTAATTTCTTTTTTTCATTTTATAAAGTTGGTGCCTATATGAGCTCTTATTTTCTATGAAATTTATTTAGCATTTTTGAGAGTATAGGCAAAATAAATTCTTGTTTTATTTTTGGCAACAGATACACAGACATGCATGCAGATTATACAGGAAAAGGATTTGACCAATTGAAAGATGTGATTGATAAGATAAAGAATAAACCTGATGATCGCCGCATTATTATCTCTGCTTGGAATCCTTCGGATCTCCAACAAGTGGCACTTCCACCTTGCCATATGTTCGCTCAAGTTAGCATCTCTTCATTCATTTATATAAGCAAAATTATTATTTCTACTGAGTGTACCTGATGTTTTGGGTATGACATCCTCCTGGTGAAGTATTTGATCAGATAACACAAAAAGATATATTAGTAAGACTGAAACACTTTTGAAGCAAGGCTATGTTTGTAAATTCATATTGCAGTTCTATGTGGAGAATGGTGAGCTGTCATGCCAGATGTACCAAAGGTCAGCTGACATGGGGCTAGGTGTGCCTTTCAACATTGCCTCGTATTCTCTCCTGACATACATGATTGCCCAAGTGTGTGGTATGCTACTGTTGCCTTCGTTTTGCACATATGCGCTTTGGTCCCCGAAATTCCCAGGTGTTATATTTTCTTCAATTTGTATATCTACAGGTCTCAAGCCAGGGGATTTTGTGCATGTAATAGGGGATGCGCATATTTATAGCACACATGTCAAGCCTCTAGAGGAGCAAATTCTGAAGCAACCCAAACCGTTCCCTGTAAATAATTTTTTTTCTCCCTTACGATAAATGTTTTTTTGGTACTTGAATGAAATAACAAGGGAAAAGATGAACAAAATGCTTGTCATTTCAATAAATAAACAGAAAATAGAAGGAAAAAAAAAAAGATTTGGAAGTGTCAGTTACCAACATTTTAGTCTGCTACTATTTGGTACTGGTTGCTTTTGAGTGGATTTATTTCACCCTTGCTGGTACCAGCAATGAAGAGCAATTGCAATAGTATAATATGCAATTAATATGTGTTGAATTTTGTAGATTTTGAAGATAAATCATCTGAAGAATGATATAGATTCATTTGAGGCATCTGACTTTAAGCTTGTTGGGTATAACCCCCATAACAAAATAGAAATGAAAATGGCTGTCTAAGTAATTCATCAGTATCTTTATAGAGGTAAAATCCTGATCTCCAACACTTCTCCTTTGTTCTCTACATGGGATTTAATCTGATTCCAAATTTTTGTGCATTATTCCCTTAAGTTAGTGTTTAATGTAACTCCCTATTTATCAGGAATGGTGGCTTAAACAATATGGTGCAGCTTATTTAATGCCAAATAGTGATTTAAACAAGCCCATGCACTCCACTTTTTTCCGCGATGTGTAACAGTTTGTTTTAAGGAAGATACAAATTCTATTTTCTGTGCCAATTAACTCCTTGAGTTTCGAGCTCATCATGGCATTATGTAAGAATTAGCATGGGGTTAATATGAACTCTTTTGGAGTGGTATTCGAATTTGCCAAAAAAAAAAAAAAATCCCTCTTTTTAAAAACTCAGCATGGAGTTAATATAACTTTCTTTTTTACAAAATTAAAAGATGAATTGTAACATAAATGTCGGAAACTGTTACATGCACTTAGAAGGTGTGCGTTATATCTGCCAGTAATTGATGACTGAATTTGTCTGAGAAGATTTGCATGCTTGACTAAATCCTCAAAGCAAAAAAAGAATACAAGAGAAGATTGATCAAGAGTTTTTGACCAGTGAATAAAATTATATAATAGTGTCATTAACAACTCACAAAACAGAGCAGCCTGTTTGGCAATATTCGTCGACCACCACAACCGGTCGTTGGTAAGACACAGGAACATACATACAATTTGGTAATGGTTTCTTTTGTTCTTCTTTATTCTTGCCATCTTCTTTCTTTTCTTCTGGTTTTGGTGGTGGGCCGACGCTTACAATATCTGCCCATTTTGCTGTCTTTCTTGCACGAGTGACCACATCTACTGGGTCTGCATTTCCCGTCACAGCTACGGTGCTCTTTTCTGAATTTATTTCGATTTTATCTATACCTTCAATGTTATGTGCAGATTTTAGCAGGGGATAAATGATATTATATTTACTAGAGTTAAGAGTGTGTTAACTTGCTTGTTCTCATGAACCATTAGGTTTATGTACTGACAGAATCGTCCGGTTTAATAAGCCAAAAGCTTAGAAAATTAAACCAAACAAAAGTGTCTTCAGAAAGTAAACAGGGTACAGCTTGTTTGGCTTATGCGTGATGTGTAAAAGAGGTTATTCTCTATCTTTGGAATTTGATCAATTGTAGCAGCCATCTCTTGGGTATTTTATTTGTAGGAAGAAATAATTTCATTACCTTGTAAATCTGCAATAGCTTTAATGACCTTTCGTTTGGCTTTTGGGGTAGAGGTATCAACCTTAATCTCTGTTCTCTTTGACATGTAAAAGCTTTACAAACTGTGTAACTGAGTAGGTTGAGTTCTTAAAACTCTGTAGCAGAAGAGAGGTTGAAAAAATATTATACCCCAGAAAAAGACGTGATAGTTGGCAAATAATCTATTTTGGTTGATGCTCCTCTATGAACCATTTTATATACAACTTGGCCATGTCTCAACAAACATATGTTATAAAGCCCCTTCTTTAATTATGGGAGTAGCTATATTCTTATTGACTTGGTGACATTCATTGCTACTGAATTTTTGCTGAAAATTAGTCAACTAAGCAAGTGACATAACGCTAAATTGGGTACTTGGGTTCTATTTAAAATCCACTTTTTTCCGATTTAAAAGTTACAAGAAATTGTTTTGCCACAGAACCAGTTAATCTGGAAAAATACTTACCTAAACTAGTAACTTTTCAAAGCAAGATCAATCAAAAGGGGAACCATCAAATAATTTATGGAATAGGAGATTTGTTTCAGTACGATTGATGATTGATTTAAGATTGAGATATCTGAGTCATGGACATATAATAAACATATTTTCTTTCAAAATATTGTGGTATGGTCCAAGTTGGGGTTCCTTTTATGAATAAAAATGACGTAATGCTACCTAATGTTAACTATTAAATCAATGCAGATCAAATTTGAGTTGATAGCCAATTTTAAGTTTGATCTAATCACTTAGTCGACAATATAGACCATAAATGCCAGTAACGGCCATACTACATTGCTGGAGATAATAGACTGTAGTGTTTCTAATCCCAGCATCACTAAATATTCACGCGCATTAGGCATGTTTTTGGTTTCTTTAATTTGTACGCAAAATGTACATATAATAATGTTTTTTCACTTGCCAGAAGCGTAAACCGTCTAGCACATGAATCCGCAGAAAAGAACACAGAAATTATATGAGACGAGACTTTAACATTTGGAGAGCGACAAATATATGGCAAATATATGTACGAACTGATGAAGATTGTGTACAATAAAACGAAATCAAAATGACGATTTCTATATTTCCTTAATAAACAAGATTGTCCATACAACTTGAAGTGAAAACACAAACAGAGAATTAATTAAACAAAAACTCTTTTAACTTGGGCTAACCCAAACATTGTCAAGTAAATATTATAATAATAATAATAAACAAACCATAATTCATCTTCTAACAATCAAAACTGAATTCAAATAGATAGTGCTTAGCCCAATTTGAAATCAATGACTACTGAAATTAGTAACTCCGTCCCCAGTAGGTCCACTTCTTTGCTGGCTTTCCAGATGCAAAGCAAACCGTGCCTACATGAAGAAGTTCCATTGGATGATCAGATTATTTCCATTAGATCAGATATATCCCCAGGATACAGTAGTAAATACTAGTAGAATAGCGAAAGATATTAAAAGAAAGAACAAAAAGATAAGAGAAAAGAGAGAGAGGTATGAGTGAGGTACCAGAAGGGAGTTCGGGCTGGTCAAAAGGGGAGCATAGTGTTTTAGCAGCACCCTGGTCAGCCTTGGTTCTTGCCTTCACATCTTTCTCCACTTCCTATTAACAAATATACAAGTATATATACAGATAAACACAAAGTACAATAACCATGCGAATATACAAGTTCCTTTTTTAATGCAATCTAAGGTCAAAATTTAGCCAGTACCAACACACCAATGCATGCTATATTCTTTTATTTGAGATCAGTGCATGTTTTACAGGCATGAAAAGAGGGGAGAGAGAAAGAGAGGTATACCTCCTCATCACACCAGGGGGCAAGGATCAACTTTTTGTTGTTGAGAGCAGTCATGAACTCATCCCAGGTGTGCACCACTTCAATGCACGCATCTCTTTTTTCTTTGGCCGTGTTGAATAGATTCTCCTGGATGCTTGTCAGAATCTCTTGAACTTTCTCCACCAGCTCACCCATCGGCACATCTATTTTTGCACCATTGTCCCGCCTCACTATACGCACCTGATAACTCAAAACATTTTGTTATAGTTATAAAAGGGGAGGGATGGATCAGTCATAAAAGTCAAAACAAAGTCGAACATAAAATATTCTACCTGGCTCTTCTCCAAGTCTCTTGGTCCGATTTCTATTCTTACAGGAACACCTTTCATCTCCCAGTGAGAGTACTTCCAGCCTGGCGAGTAGTTCTCTCGTGTGTCCAGATCAGTTCTCATACCGGCAGCATTTAATTCCTTGGCTGTTGATTCACATGCGGCCTTGATGGCCGTAGTGTCGGCATCTTTGTATGGTACAGGAATAACAACTACTTGTACTGATGCCACTTTAGGAGGCAGCACCAACCCCTTGTCATCTCCATGCACCATCACCATCACCCCAATCTTTTTAAAAAAAAATAAAAAACTCAGTTCAGGACTTCAGGTTATAAGGTTGACACCATATATATCAACACAAATGCAAAGAGACTATATAGAAGATGAACTTACAGTACGGGTGCTATAGGCCCAAGAATTTTGCCACACCATTCCCTTTCCACCCTTGTCATCTTCAAAATTGATTTGGAACATTTTGGCAAAGTTTTGCCCAAGGCAATGTGAGGTGGCACCTTGAATCCCACGACCCGTGTGGGGGATAAAAGCCTAGGGGAGGGGCATTTAAACCAGTAATTCTCAGTTGAAGTAAAAAAAAAAAAAGGAATAGCCAACAATGAAATGTGAAGGAGTGAATAGTAGTACAAAATTGAATCAGTGGTGCACCTCGACACTAGTAGTATAAAGACCACCAGCAAACTTCTCAAGTTCACTTTTTTTCCCCTTTATTACAGGAATAGCAAGATACTGTTCGTACACTCTTCTATATAACTCTAATATCTCAAGTACCTGATGAATTATCAACAGGGGCAAAAACCATGCATACATCAGAGGTTAGAAGAAAAATCAAAGGAAAAAAATGTAACTAACATAAAAGAAGCATGTCGAATCCCACCTCTTGATCTGCTTCCTCTTTTGTTGCAAAAGCAGTATGCCCTTCCTGCCACAGAAACTCTCTACTCCTATAAAATTAAAAAAATTCTCGAATCAGACATTAATTAAAGTTCAATATAAATTAGCATCAAATTAAAGCCATGTGATTGCAGAAAGAAAGGTACCTGATAAAAGGTGTGGGGTTGCTAAACTCCCATCTGACGACATTGCACCACTGGTTGAGCTTGAGAGGCAAGTCACGGTGTCCCCTGATCCATTTTGCAAAATAAGGGTACATTACTGTCTCACTTGTCGGCCTAATTGCAATGGGCACCTCCAGCTCTGACTTCCCTGATTTTGTCACCCATGCCACCTGTACGTTTTACCAATTTTTACACCAAATTAGATCAATCTATTCTCATACTTGCAACCATTTCATTTCACTGTTTAAAATATCAAAACCAAGAACTAACCAACCTCAGGAGCAAAACCCTCAATGTGATCCTTTTCCTTTTGTAGCACATTCTCAGTAACAAAAAGAGGGAAATAAGCATTCTTTATGCCCATTTTCTTTATTTCCGGATCAAAGAATGCCTGTAGCAGTACATAATTATGTTAAGAAGCTGAAAAGTTTCCTAAAATTGTATATAGGAATTATAGTGGATGTAATGGAAAGACGGGCATGGTTTGAAATTAAAAAAAATTAAAAAAAAAAGAAAAAAAAAAAGAAGAAGAGACAAATGGGGTTGCTTTAATGTTGAATTAGTAATCTGACAACACGAGAGAGAGAGAGAGTATTAAAGGAAAAACTAATTAGTTACTTGCAAAGATTCCCAAATGGAAACAGCTTGTGGCCTTAGAATATAGCATCCTGAGATGTCATAGTACTCTATCATCTCACTGTTCACAACAACCTGAAAGTGAAAACACGGAACTGAATTATAAAATGTGCACTTACTATATTACATTTTGTTAAGATATATATATGACAGCATAACTCACCTCAGAGTACCATTCTCCAAAGTTGTCATCTTTCTTCACTGCCATACCAAGTTTGGTTTCTTTCTTCATTTCCTTCTTTTTTGCTGGTTTTGCTGATGCCCACAAAAACCATATTATAATAAAAAATATATCAAGGCCATGCTAGGTTTCTACTTTCTGTGTACCAATTATGGTTTGAATGACATAAAATCAGTACAACAGTACTTTCCTATGGCAGTAACTTTTGGGGCTTTGTAATTGAGCATTTCGTTTTTTATCATCCCTAATTTACCAAAAATGTTAAAGAAATTGACAGTGAGTAGAGATTTGTAACAAAAAGAGCGAAGTTTGATACTCACTGGTTACGTTTGAAGATTTAGTCGCCATCTCCAGCTAAGAGAAGCGTCCTGCAAATGTAAACGATACAATTTTGAGTAATTTCGGTTGGGAGAAAAACAACCTTGATTCAAAACAGAAACGGCACTAAAAAATCAGAGCAATTGAATTGCGAGATGAATTAACCACACTGGACTGAGATTAGTTTGACTTGTGACTAACCAGCCAAGATCGGTGTCAGATGTACCCAACACGCGGGGGCCCGAGAGAGAGAGAGAGTAGCTGTACCTTGAGGAAGGAGAGGGTTTAGAGGGCAGCGCACGAGAGAGGAAGACGAAGAGAGCTCGAGAGGAATTCGTATCCTCTGAGATATCTCAAACTTTGCGTGACTTTATGGAAAATCCTAACCGTTTAAAGACGTTATGCACGAATCTCAAAGCCGACATGTCACTGACCCCCTACATCAGCCCCGAATAGGCACTGGACACGTCGGTCACGCAAAAGTTGAGATATCTCAGATGATACGCACTCGAGAGCGAGAGGGGGGATTTAGGTAGGGATGAATTTACATTTCTGTCCCCAGATAAAATGGTAATTTTGTGTACACCCAGGACCCAGGAATTCGTATCTCTGCATTAACTCAAAAGGGCATCTTTTAAGTTAATGAATCTCAGCCGTCAAATCTGTTTTAAGATTCATGCGAATTAGATTCGCACTAATATTAAAGGGCCTCGCATGTTATAAGCAGATCCGAATTGGCTCCGTTTAAAATCAAACGGTTGAGATTCATTAACGCAAAATATTCCCTTTTGAGTTAATGCAGAGGATACGCATTCAGAACGCAGCTAGGAATCCAAATCACCTAAGGTAACAGAATATATTTGTTTGGATCCAGACCGTCCAATCAGAATCTACACGAATATTAAAGGGACTGTGTGTTTTTCCTCGGACCGGATTGGCCCCAATTCCGATCGGACTGTCGAAATCTATGCGGAGATATACTGTTAATAACTTAATATGGATTCCCCAGACCCAGCCAGTGTACCATATCCGAAATCAAATCACCTAAGGTACTTCTAATTTTGTGTTTGCATCAGGACCGTTCAATCTGCTTCGAATTTTAAAACACTCCCGTGCATTTCACTTTTGTCTGTATTGGTCAGAATATCTAAAATATTTCGACTAAATTTATTCAAATATTTTTTATGAGTGAGGCTATGGACCATGTGTAAATGGAGCAGATTCGGAGTGGATAGCGTTAATATCATATCCGTATCTGTCTTTCAATGAATAGATGCGGATACGGATAGTAAACGGATATCAAAATTTAAAATCAAATCCGCCTTAACCGGATATGGATACGGAGCGAATAATCTACGAATACGGATACAAAACGACTAATTGTCAAATAATTGAGTTATACTCTTTAAGATACAAAAGAGTAATTTGTTGTTGTCTTGAAACAATGGCTAAAACTAATTTAATAGAGACTAAAAACATTTTACATTCACAAACTAAAGTCTTAAATGGAAAAGAATGGAGAGTGGAGAAATGGAGGTAAAAAAAAAAAAACTTTATTATATATAGCACCATCACTAGCGAAAAAGAGATTAAATTAGAAATCATATCATATTATCATTTATCCCACAACTAAGATTGAAATGAATATGGAATAATTATATAACAACTGAGTAGTAAAGTCAGAGTCGGTTGGAAGCAATTTCGAATCCGAATAATTTCGGATACAGATATGGATATTTACCTTCATAAAATTATCTATATCCGTCATTATTTCACCATATGCAAAAAAATATGTATATCTGTATTCAGAATTATCTGTATCGTTTAATCCGAATTTGAATAATATCCAGATACAAAGCTTAAACCCTTAGCTATGATACAATGATCATCTGTACAGATTAATATTTTAGGGATCGACTAACAGTACCCCCATATCAATCCCCTAAACGTCCCCTGCGCTAAAAGACAAAAAACGTGCAACAGGGGATCACTAACCCCATATCAGCCAGCAACCTACAGGGCTAACGCGATTTTTCATCGTTGACAGACATAGTATTCATACCTATGGACTTAAGTAGTTTTACTTATTATTCATAATATTGGTCAAATTTAAACACAAACTATTGGGGGGCCATTAATTTTGGGGACCAGTAATGACCAGGGAGACCACTGATGACGTCTGATAGCCTGGATTGGGGACCGCAACCATCTAAAAGCGACATTTGCTAAGATCGGAGACCACTACAGCGAATCTATACAATAAAGTATTCATATCAAATTAATGAAATATTCATATCTAAATAATGAAGTATTCATATCTAACAAATGAAGTACTCATATGTTGACAACATGAAGTATTCATATGTTGACAACATGAAGTATTCATACATATAAGAAATAATTTATACAATTTAAAATTAGACACCTCTTCTGGGACACCTCTTCCAATGCCTCTTAAATTTACTTAAAATCTTTTTTTGTAGTAAGTATTCACACCTGACATTAACACTATTCATATTGAAGGTATAAAATATTCATATCTAACAAATAATGAAGTATTTATAACTAATTAATGTAGATATGAATTATTTATATCTAACAACATGAAATATGTATATCCAACTAATGAAGTATTCATATCTTGCACTCTGACAACCTTCGCAGGGTTAGCATGGATCCCCTCCAATGATGCACCATGCTCTCCCCACCAGATCTCGACGATGCACCACGCTCTCCTTGCCGGAGATGAAATCATTACTCAATATTTTAGAAAGACTAACTAGAATGAGAGAGATAGTTACCATAAGTAGTTAATAATCAGAGAGACTGTTAGGGAACTAGAATGAGGGGATGAAATCATTACACAATATTTTAATATTTCGTCGTGATGAAGAGATTTAAAAAAAAAAATTATTGCGAATAGCGTAATTATGATTATGATGTACTTATGTCTTCCATCACGATTTTGAATGAAAACCCTGCTTGTGACATAGACTTACTTCCTTTCCGGTCAATAAAGATATCGCGCTTTTATTTTTAAGACCTTTCGGAATTGATGCTTAACTCAGAACTGAAAATTTACCCACTATGAAAAATTAATAACCTGGGTTATGTCATTGATTGATTCATCCCAATCTACTTTAATTATTCTTATTTATTTTCATCGTAAGAAAAATATTAAATCAACGAAGGTGGAGAAAATATCAGTGAGAAAGGAGACAATTAGAAAGAAACCTCCATTTAAAATTAAAGAGATGTATTCGTCAATTCAATTTATTAATATAATTGAATAAAAGATTAAATAATTAAATGGAGATAGAAGAAATAATGTTAAATTTTTGTGGAGATTTTGAATATTATAGTGTTTTGATGAAAAAATTGGCTATTTCAAAGTTTGTATGGGTACACTCGATAATTTTTCCTTTTTTATGCCTTGTTTTGACATATTTTATCAACAAAATGCGGAGAACTTTTCGTAATCAAACATATAAAATATAATAAATGTAAACATAAAAAAATTTACATGTTTTATTTTTGTATTTAAAAATCTATTAGTTAAAAAGGAATCTTATTTTAGCAAATAATATGATCAAAGTCCAATAGTCAAACAAATTGTGAAAGTGCTATGTGCATCTTATTTTTATTTTGTGATGCATGATTTATAAAACTTGTTAGTGGTAACTTCTTTTCATCGAATAACCATCAAACTACTCATCTACTAGAACTTGTTTAATTATAAATAAAAATATTAAGAGGGGCTTAGGAAGAAAAATAGTTATCTTTACAATAATAAAAATTCTTTATATTTTTCGGCCGAATTTGGAAAAAAAATAAAATAATATCAACGGGGCCACAAATCATATTCAAATGCGGAAAATAAACCTAACATAATCTCGACCATGCACCACAAGGTCTACAATATACGGCTCTTTGGATCACCGAAAGTAGGGATTCATAATAAAAAATAAAAATATATGCAAAGACCGATCAATAAACAATGAGTAGAACTAGGGAGTTATTAAGCTTATCAAAGTGTTTGGTGAGCTTAATTCCAAAATTTATTAAATTAATTTCAAATGATGAGTCCGAACCGTTAGAACCCGCATATCTTACGTGTGATGCATCTACATGTGCAATATTCAAACATTCGAATTAGTTTAGTATAAAATCAATTGGTCAAAATTAGAAGGTTAATAAATTAATTTTAGTGCATTCATTTTTTGAATGTTTTTTTACCACTTAACTTTATACTAAACTAATTCGAATGTTTGAACATTGCACATGTAAATGCATCACACGTAAGATAGGTGGGTTCCAACAGTTCGGACTCCTCATTTAAAATTAATTTGATGAATTTTAGAGTTAAGCTCACCAAACACTTTGATAAGCTTAATAACTCCCTAGTTCTACTCATAAACAATATGCATGCAAAACAATTTATTAATTTGTTCCAACCCAACCCGTGATCTGAAATTAACTAATTAATAAAGAAATCGTGGGTGATTAATGAATCGGACTGAGAAAACAAGGCTGATTAATTAGTGCTTTGTTTTAAGGCTGCTTTATTGTCATGCGCATTTTAAGCTGCTATATAAAGCACAAGGATTCCATGAAGCGCCTAAATGCTTCATTAGCCTACTTAGCTAGCTGACTAGCTCCACAAAATCCACACTACACAAACAAAACAGTGATTAGTCATTGAACTGATTACTAGTTGAGCAATGCAAGGAGATGTCAATTTACATTGAAAAGTTCTTCATCAAGATTGGTGGGGGTGAGGGGGTTGATTAATAAATGAAGGTGTTGATTTGTTTCTATACAATCATAAGAGAACAGAGGGATGTATGTGTATGTTCTCAAAAGCATTTTGCCATGCTTTCTCGCTATATATGATTTGATATCATATATGTAGATTCATCAAATAAAAAAAAAAGATGCATGGCTAATGGCAAGTCATCTAACAAGCTATCTTATATGTTATTGTCACTATTATGGCATTTGATTTCTTTCTTATCTCTCTCCTTCTCTTTCTCTCTTTCTCTCTTTCTGTGGTTTGCAAATGGAATTTGAATAAATATAATTAATGGTTGTCCTTCCTAACTTATGTTGTATGTAGCCTGTTAACATGTCTGATGGATTGTGTTTTCTTTCTTGTTTATGTTAGTGTATGTCATAATTCTTGCACTTGTTTCTTGTTTCGGTGATATACCTCTATTGGTTCTAATAACTTAACACAGAAATGACTTCAAGAGGACTCTGCGACTGCCTATCTTATTTCAACCTTTTAATGTAACTTGTAGAAAAGCTGCATGTAAAATACAATTTTTTCACCTATGTTAATAGAGAGTTTGGCTAGTATAATGTCAGTGTCATTTTAATCTATATAACACTAATTCTAAAACATATCAAATCAACTTCAAACAGTGAATTCAAACCGTTCAAACTGATCTACTTCATTAGTTGTGTGTTTACATGCAAAATTTATAACTTTTTGAATTTATTTAGTATTAAGTCGAGCGGTCAAATGTGTAAGTTTTTAAATTAATTTTAATATATTAATTTTTCAATATTTTTATCGCTTAATTTGATACTAAAATAACTCGAAAATATAAAACTTTTTTATGTAAATGCATCACTCATAATGTAAATCTGTTTGGATCCACCGTTTAAAGTTGATTTTATAAATTTTAGAGGTGGTGTTATATAGATTGAAATGACACTGACATTATACTAGCAAACTCCTTAATATATAGTCTCTCAGCTAAAATAACTTGAACATCATATATAAATTATTGTCACTTATTTTTTATATTATATTTTGTTTATTTAATATGTTGAAAAAGGTAGTGGTACAAATGATTTGCGGTGGATTCTGTCTGGCATGATCAGTTGGCAAGAATCAATAATTGGGATGGGGTGTGTTTGATGTAATCTAATGGAGATTCCATGATATATATGGCTGCTACTTTATTAAGACACACTTTCACAATGGACGGAAAAGAAAACTTCTACTAACTTTTCTTAGTGGCCTTACCACTTATCACTAGTTACAGCAAGAATCCAGCAAACATGCATGATGCATCACCCCTCAATTATTTAACAACGTACTTTTGTCTTTTCAAACATTTTCCTAAAGCCCTCCACATAATGAACAAATTATATTATATTGCCCAACAAAACAAAAGCAAAGAAAAAAAAAACTCCTAACAAGAATGAGAACCACCTTCCTAAATTTGAGAGAAAAAAATAATGTCTAAGGCTATATTTGAGAGAAAAATATATACATTATATATACTACAGATAGGCATTTAATTAATACACATTCGATATGATTTTTATTATAAAATAATGCCAAATATCA
Source organism: Carex pumila (assembly GCA_033356055.1). Taxonomy (NCBI): domain Eukaryota; kingdom Viridiplantae; phylum Streptophyta; class Magnoliopsida; order Poales; family Cyperaceae; genus Carex; species Carex pumila. The sequence goes on from JARJHM010000366.1 coordinate 154,643, forward strand.
TATATTTTAAATAAAAAGTGAATAGAATACATTTAGAATTAAGTTACTGCATTTGCTTGGCTGTAGACTGCAGGAAATAATGAAAAATGAAGAAAAAGACTCCCAGTGTGGACATACTCAATCCAGTGCGGACATACTCAATCCAATGCAGACACACTCAGCACTTAGCCGAATTTTCAGCATCTCAGTACTTTAGAAGAAAAGGTCCAAGCATAATGCGTCCGCACTCACAGCTAGTGCGAGTCAACCCGTCCGCACTCACAACCAGTGCAGGTCAACCCATCCGCAGTCACTACTTAGCTGATTTTTGAAAGATTCAGATTCTTCAAGAATTCAAAGCCAGTGCAGACGCACTCAGAGAAATACACAAAATTTGCAGGAAGTTAAATAACGAAAGTTGGAGCCAGTGTGGCCCAGCCATCGCACTCACCACTAGTGCGGGCGCACTGGACCCGCAAACAGCCAAAATTACACATTTTGACAGTTTTTCTATTTCTGGCACACCAAAGACATGTTTTAACAGTCAAATTTAGACATGACAGTCTGAGAAACAATCCAAAGAGAGCACCCACTAAACCCACTAACCCCACCTTCTAGCCTCTAAATTGGGCATAATCTTTGGCTATAAAAGAGAAGGTTCATTCCCATTCAAGACACAATTCTCATCTCTCTCATCACCCCTTGGTTCATGTCCATTTCCATAAAATTCAGCGATAAATCTGCAGTAATTATGGGAGTTTCAGAAGCTTTTCTAGGAAGGAGAAGAGATGATCTATCCAAGATTTCAGCAAGATTGAGGTTTATAATTTGATAAAAAGTGTAATAATTTCTTTATTTTATTTATTCTTATTTTTGCCAATTTTTGTAATTAATCTCTCTAAGAGAGAGTAGATCTCTCTCTAGGGGTTTAGGTCAATGCATGAACTTGTTTAATTTTATCTTATTCAGTTATTTGTGTTTATTATGATTGTTTTATGAGATTTGATTATTAATTTCTGTAATTTATCATTTGTGTTGATTACATAGTTTAGTAATTGCAATCGAAGTAATCCCGCTTTGGATTCCCTTTTGATTCAAAAGAACCAAAGAAGTTAGGATGAGAGAAGAGTGTCAATTTATGAACACAAATACCTTAGGATTTGAATTAGAAGCGACTGTACTTTGATATCCAAAACCGGAACTATAGAATTAAGGGTTAGGGTTTGGTGATGAACGAATGTGAAGTCGAACCCTTACTTAGGATACCTAGATTGATTAAGTATTGATATATATTTTGTATGCAAAAGATTGTTAAATATTCCTTTAGAATGGTGACAGCACCTAAAATTCGATGAACATTAACCCACCGCATCAAAATACTTGTATCAATAATTAGTTGAAATAGGCTGACAAGAGCTTAATGGGTCTAGATAGCTAGGGTGATGAACGACGGTGAAGTTCGAAACTATCTATGCACGTTATTAATTCACGAAAGTGATCTTTTTTAACACTTTAGGTTAGAAACCTCATCAAATCATACATGAATTTAAACAATACCAAATAGATAGAATTAGCAAGGGATTGTAGACCGAATGTCTCTAGATCTCCTCATCTTGAAAGCAAACCAATCTTTATTTTATTAATTTTTATTGTCATTTATTGTTTCAAACTCCTTCCTTCAGATATTGAACCCAAAAATTTAGGTTTGATAGAACAACCCCCCCCCCCCCCCCCCCCTCCCCCCAATTTTACTTTAATTTTTTAAAATTTATTATTAAAGTTTAGACTAAATATCTAAACATACTTCATGTGGTTCAACACTCTAAATACTATATTGATCGGTTGTTGGCTTGCAACAAATTTTTCTTTGAGTATTAAAGATAATAAATTTAAAAGCAAAAAGAGTATACATCAAGCTCAAGCACAATTCTGTATATCCAAAATATTCATCAAACTACAGGACGGTGATAATTTCATTATATATTCTCTCTTCCAAACAAACCCTAAAAAGCTAACTCAAAGGGAACAGAATAACCCCCTTTCTAAATTCACATATATTCGGAAAGACTCTTAGAAATGACTGTCCTTTTGTAGTCGCCAATAAGACATCATAAATCAGACCCCCCCCCCCCCGCACGCACACACACTGCCAATATGGCGATTCATCTTCTTCTTCATGTTATTGATGGTTTCTTGTTGCATCTCTTGTTCATGGGTGCTATAACATGGGTGTTGCTGTGGGTTTTTAAGGGATTATTTTGCACCAATGCACATGCATGTACTACTACTAATCATGACGATTCAAAGTGTTGTCGAATTCTCCCAGGGAGCAGTGGATTTCCTTTTGTTGGAGAGACCCTTGCATTTGTCCGAGCATATAGTGGCACCAATGGAGTCTATGATTTTGTTAGAAAAAGGCACCTCAAGTATATACATATTTTTTTCTCCTCTCATTTAATAATCTCTCTTTATCTCTTGATATTTATAACTGAAGATGGGAAAAGCAATTTACATTTTTTTTTTACCTTTGAAAGGCAAACCATGAAATTTATAATCCCCCCCTCCTTTTTTTCTGTACTCGTGTAGGTACGGTGATTGCTTCAGGACCAACATATTTGGACAAACGCATGTATTTATCTCGCGAACAAATGTTGCAAAATCTCTTTTGGGGTCAGAATCCATTGATTTCTCAAAGAGATATATAAAATCAATCGGGGAGTTACTAGGAAAACAGAGCATGCTCTGTTCTTCACACGAGCACCACGCCTTCCTACGGCGGCATATCTCCAATCTCTTCACATTTGATTCTTTGGCCCCCTTTATAGAGCATTTTGATGAGTTAACAGTTCAAATTCTTAAACAATGGGAGAGGAAAAAACATGTTGTAGTGTTTGATGATGTCATGAAGGTGAATGCCATCCTTTTTTTTTCTAAATAGTGCCTGAAAATGCACGTAATTCATATGGTATAATGAAACATCTTATAGTTATATTAAATTTGAACAGCTAACATTTCGTGCTATATGCAAAATGATAATGAGTTTAAATGAAGAAGAAGAACTGAAGAGACTCCAGCACGACATTTTTCTCATAACTGAAGCTATGCTCTCTTTCCCTTTACGATTTCCTGGTACAAGATTCTATGAAGGACTTCAGGTATATTTGTGTCATTTAATAATTTCATGGCAATTCAATATAACTTTTGCATAGTACAAGATCACAGACAATCAAATAATCAATTATGACATGCATAATTATATGTCTGATTTGCTCAATTAGGCAAGAAAAAGAGTCATGAATGCATTGAGAGAAAAGATAACTCCGAGGAGAAAAGGCTTCGAAAATAAGAGAGACTTCTTGCAATTTCTTCTTTCAGCAGATCAATCTGATAAAAGGAATGGAGAACTGCTCAATGATGAACAGATTTTGGATAACATTTTAACACTTATTATTGCCGGTATTTAACATCTACTTTGACACTCTTGATTATTTTTGTATGTTGTATCCATTCAAGACTGAGGAGTTGAAACAAAGTTAATATTTGCATATCCAAAATTCACTTGCAGGACAAGTAACAACTGCAAGTGCAATTACATGGATGGTTAGGTACTTAGACGAGCATGCTGAGGTCCAAGATAGGCTAAGGGTTAGTAAATTTAGCTTAAATGCATAAAAAAAAAAAACTAAAAAAACCGTTATTATTTTGATTTAGTTACTGCATTCTTCTAACAATATTGTTTTTATTTTAATATGGTCAAATCAGGAAATGCAAATGGATTGCAAATACAAAAATTCTGATTCAACCATTGCACCTGGAACTCTAAATGAGATGCAATATGCTTCCAAGGTTACTATAATTTTCCTCTGTACAAATGCGCATTAAACCTTTGGTTTTGTAACTTATTTTCCCTTCATGGCTTTTATATCTAGGTAGTGAAGGAAACACTGAGGATGGCAACTATAGTTTCTTGGTTTCCAAGGGAAACCCTCAAAGACTGTCAAATTGGAGGTGCCATTTGTATATTTTAGTTGCAGTTATACCACTTTCTTTTACAAATAGAAAATTACTTGCCTCAATATTTTACACATGCAAAACAAGAATCTTTGTTTGCTTCTACATCAGACCTTGGGTTTGAAATACCAACTATTATTGTAGAATATCAGATTAAGAAAGGATGGATCGTCAACGTGGATGCAAGAGGTATACACTATGATTCAACAATTTATAATGATCCAATGAAGTTCATTCCTTCAAGGTTTGATGTAAGTTTAATTTTCTGAACCATAATTGGTCCTACTTTTACTAAGATAATAATATGCAATTAAAATTAGGCACTTACCACAAACTTCACTTTCGCCTTTTGGAAAAAAAAAAAAAAATAGGAAGACACGAAGGCATACAGCTTTTTGGCATTTGGGGCAGGAGGAAGGACATGCTTGGGTATGAATTTAGCAAAGGTTATGATGCTGGTTTTCCTCCATAGACTTGTTACTACTTATAGGTACAACTTTAATTTTTAGTTTTTTCATTTCTCACATTATTGCTCACAAATAGCTAGCCTATATATAGCTGATAAATTATGATTCATTAGAAGTTGATTTTACTGAGGCATTGTTTCAATTTTTTGGTGTTAGATTTCTATTTTAAGGAAATAATTTGCAGCACATTATTTAGTCTTTCATGTATTTTGAGGAGATTGGACTTCTTTTGTTTTGTTTTGTTTTGATATTCTATATTTTTAATATTTTTAATTAATTTTGATAATCAGGTGGAAGGTAACAGATAAGGACTGGAGCGTGGAGAAATGGGCTATGTTTCCGAGGCTCAGAAATGGCTGTCCCATTACTGTATATCCATTGCAAGACACCGGAAAGAACACCTGATAGCTTCTATCAGGATTTCAAAAAAAAAGACACATGAAAGAAAACACTTCCTATGGATGAAATGTAATATGTTGTAATCTATGAAATTAACATATTTTAGATTCCCAAATTAAGCACTCCTGATTTTCTAGTATAAGCGATTCACTCAAGGAAATGGATACGAGAATCTACTGTAGGGGACTGCAAAACTGGCTGTACCAGTAAAACTGGTACCGGACCCATTATCAAATAAGCAAGAGGTACCACTTTCAAAACAAACAAGAAATTCCAAACAGACTGGAGCGTGGAGAAATGGGCTATGCTTCCAAGGCTCAGGAATGGCTGTCCCATTACTGTATATCCATTGCAAGACACCGGAAAGAACACCTGATAGCTTCTATCAGGATTTCAAAAAAAAAGACACATGAAAGAAAACACTTCCTATGGATGAAATGTAATATGTTGTAATCTATGAAATTAGTATATTTTAGATTCCCAAATTAAGCACTCCTGATTTTCTAGTATAAGCGATTCACTCAAGGAAATGGATAAGAGAATCTACTGTAGGGGACTGCAAAACTGGCTGTACCAGTAAAACTGGTACCGGCCCCATTATCAAATAAGTAAGAGGTACCACTATCAAAACAAACAAGAAATTCCAAACAGACTTGAAGCAGATAATGTTTTTCATGCCTACACTACAAGAACAACACGTCTAAACACGGCAATATCATAAGCCAATAAGCACCATATCAAATATTAATTCTACCAAGTCATTCCAAACAGGATTAAGAAAAAAAAACATCATACCATTAACACAGTAAACAAACCCTGATTTTAAATATCCATTGGAGCAGGCTCTGATGACTCATCACCCCCCTCTTGCGCCTCACCGGATGGCGGTGGAACAGCGGCAGTTTCCTCCTCAGCACCTCCCTCACTGGACACATCCATTGCATCAATATATTCCTGAATAGTCTTCTGGTCTATGACATGAAATGCCTCTCCTACCCCAACTATTGCAACAGTGCAGAGTTGACTAGTCAACTTCTCCCCTTGCAAGGTCTCCTTTATTGCAAAGAGGGCATCTTTGATAAGCTCCTCCCGTGTGTACCCATCATAGGCTTCGTAGCGCCGCTCAAGGAAGGTTTTTGCTGCCTGGGAACGGGACCCGATGGCAAAGGCCTGGTACTCGAAGTAGTTGCCGCTCGGGCAGTTGTAGTACAAGTGGGCCCCACTCTCGTCAAGGCCTGCAACCAGGAGGCCCACTCCATAGGGACGCTTCCAGGACCGTTGGGTGCACACCTGGGAGATGCCAACGGAACATAAAGGTTGGTTGGTTAGAGAAAGGGCTTTTGTGTGAAGTAACATTAGGAAATGAGTGAATGAGAATTGAGGTTGTCAGTGGAGAAGTACCTGAGCTTTATCAGCAAGTTGCACAACGAGCCTTCCCACAGGCAGGGGTGATTCATAGACGAAGGAATGGTTAATGCACTCATTCCTCAAAAACCTATACAAACAAAGGAAAAAGAAATATGGGATCAAAGAAAAAAAATAAAATAAAATTCATAGGCTCTCTATAACTATGTAATGATAGCCAAATTTGAAATGTATGCAAGGAACCTAATTCATCAGATTTCAGGGAGAAAAAATATGACAAAGTGTATGCCTGAAAGTTTGGGAAAATACATGGTATCTGTAAATGCATCAAACACAGGGAAAATTCAATTTAGGAATTCACATTGATCTGTGGGAAACTATATTTGAAGCCAAATATTGTTAATAAGAATACAAAAGAACACCTGTTATCCCACAGTTGACAGAGATACAGGAGAACAAATTTTGATACATAAAACCAGGGACGATGTTGGTAGAGTCACTCAAATAGCTCATACATCAAGTTGAATTGATCCGTTACGCATATAATAGAAGGATTAATGTTAGTACTGGTTAGGAGAAAAGGAAGAGTGATTGATTGATTACATGTAGATGTAGGGTTTAGGTAATGACTCTATTATTTTATCTACTGTGAGCCTCAAAGCAGGAATTTGATCTTGAAAGTATGAATATAAATGAAGCAGGTAGGTTCCAATTTTCAGATAGGATTACTCTTAGGATCTGATCTAAATTCCAATGAGTTAGTATAATGGAATGGAATACAAAACTAAATAATGAAAGCGAGAAAGAAAGAAAGACCTGGAGAGGACACGGCCGTCTGCGGTGAGGCCGGCGATGGCGACGCCGACATGGTCGTCTGCTCGGAAGACCTTGCGCTGGTGGGAAGCGAGGTCGGAGGCAGCCTTGTTGACGGCGGCGAGGACGGCGTGAGAGGAGGAGCGGAGGCCAACGGCGGCGGAGCCCTGCTTGACGGCCTCCATGGCGTACTCCACCTGGAAGAGACGCCCAGCTGGACTCCACGTCGTCACATCAGTGTCGTACTGGTTGCGAAACATCCTTTCTATCTCTTTGTCTTTGTCTTTCTCTTTCTCCTCTTCTTCCCGGTTCTCGCTCAGCTGGGGTGAGACTAACTTAGAGCAATGGCGATGGGGTTTTATTTGTATAAATCTCTCCTCTCTGTGGATCTACCTATAACTGCTGCTCTCTCTCTTCTTTCTCTTCTCCCTTTCTTTCTTCTCAAGTCATGAGTCGATAATTCGGGAAATGAAATGGGCCGCCCCTCTGGGTTCTCTGGCCCATAAATAACACCAATGTTTTTTCACTTGCCCAAAGCAATTCATTTTCCTCAATTCGTTCCGTGCATTAAATTGCATGGCATAATTATGAAAGGGGGAATTTCATGTATACCCCCCTACAAAATTCGAAAATACGTATTACCCCTCAATAGTATCATATTTACCTTCCATTTTTTTTACAACTCATAAATTTATTCAATTTATTGACTTTTCTATTTAAAAATAAATTTTTATACTCAATTTATTGATTTTTCTATTAAAATTCATTTTAAATTTATAAAGTACCTATTTTACTCTTTATTAAAAAAAATTAAAAATGACTAATTTGTGTAAGAAAAAAAAATTAATTTTCCTCATTTCTTTTTGTGCATTCAATTACATAGCATAATTATAAAAAATTGCATTGTGAATTGGGATTGCATTACATAACAAACAACAAAAATGTGTATTCCCCTCTCTGAGGATGATTCAGGATATATCCTAAATCGTACAAAATTGAGAGGCATGACCAAATGTAAAAAATATATGATAAATAAATGACAAAGCACAAGTACTTTTTCATTTCATTCAGTCGAGAAAACTAAACCAGTTTCCTTCTTACAGTTAGCTCACTGACTCTTTCATACCAACACAAATTCTAAATTATTGCCCCTAAATTCCAAAACAATAACCAAAACCATGATGCAACCTTTATTATGTTGCATCTCTTTTACATGGGGTCTCCTTTTCCCAATGAAAATAAAAAATATATATAAATATAAATTAACCCAAATGCTTTATCCAAACCAGAATCTAAAGTTCAGGTACAAAAAGCCCCTTGGACTTCAACTGCTTATACATCCACTGCCAATTCTCAGGCAAAACCTCCCCACCAAGTGCCCGGATTACGGAACCCCCACTGCAGGCCCCCAATTTGCAACAATCCTCCAAAGGAAGACCCTTCACAAGCCCGTAAATGAACCCACTCGCAAACAGGTCCCCTGCTCCTGTTGCATCCACCACATTTGTTTGGCCGATTGCACCAACTCTCACTACCTGCATTCATGATATATATCATTCATACATAATAGAAACATGCTTAGTAGGTTTCAAGTGTGAATTGTGTAAAATCTCGGATCCAACATTTGATGAGGTGTAGCATTAAAAGGGATTAATGGGGTATATGGGATAATATAAGCAGACCTCTTTGCTGTTTCTAGCAACACAACCCTTCGAGGCGAGAGTGACCACGGCCCACTTGCAGTACCTGCTCAAGAAATCTAATGCAACTTCCAGATCACAGTTCTCGTCCCCCCTTTTTAAAGAGAGACAATTTAACTATTAGATGGAGCTAAAGATTTATGCAAATAAATTTGTTTAATCCAAGATAACTTATTTCTATTAGAAAAGTATGGCCACTGGATCAACACCATGATGCCCTATACAACAAGACAAAGGAATGCAATAATAGACCTAGTTTTTTTGTAAAAGAAAATCATACACCAAGATTCTTTGACTTGTGGAGAATCATTGCATAGACAATATTTTATACAAACCTTGAGAATATATAAATTTGTGCCTTTCTTTTCTCATTATGTGGTCCATCAGTCACTATCTAATAATTTCATTTGGTTGGTTCCAGTACCCTACCCCATTTTGTTTTTATACAAAGTTTACAAAAACTAAACTGAAAACTCACACTATAATCTTCTCACCTGGTTGTATATCTAAAAACTGACAGGTTAATACCTTATGAGCTCTCTCGCTTCATCTTCATTTGCAAAACAAAGGTCTATGTTACCCGTCTCCAAAAGCTCCACAAGTTGTGATCGATGATTACGTACCATCTACAAATTAAATACAAAAAAAGATTAAATGGAAAAATACAAAAGAGTACAGGCAGGACTTATGTTTGATGATTAAAATGTCAACAAATTCAAAGGAAGAAGAATTTACCTCAAAACTAGCTAAATCCAAAGAAATGGAAACATCCTCCTGTTTTGCAACTCTAATGGCAGATTTTATTTGATCTAGGTTTTGGTGCGCATATCTCACTACCAGCCACTGCACATGAAAAACAAATAAATAAAGATTAGGGCATTGAAATATAAACAATCAGTTGCCCTTTAAATTTAGGAAAGAGTGATCATTAAGTCCAGTGCCCCTAATCCTAAAAATAAAAAAAAGAGCACTAAAGATTGAGTAAGAAAGATTATCACCTTGGCACCTTTGAAATCCTCTCTCCTAAACTCATTTGCTTGAAGCTTGACTGCATTTGATAGACATGGTCGCATGGTCCGGTTTCCATTTGCATCAACCAAGCAAGCACACTACAAATTAAAACACACAAATTCACTGAGAACCCATCCTAAAAAAATAAATAATAAAAATTGAGGGAGGAATGTACAAAAAAAAAAAACAGTTTGAAGCACCTGAGCAGTGTGTCCCTTCTTGGTCCTGAGCCTCGATAAATCGACACCGCTTAAACCCATATTGTGCATAAATATACGGCCCTGATCATCGTCTCCACACGCACCAATTATGCCAGTGGAGACCTTAAATCCAGCCGCCAGACCCCGAATTGTATTAGCAACGCTGCCACCAGCCATTGTTCGCATTTGAGACAGAGAGTCTGCCGAGGGAAGTATGTGTGTGTTCAACTCTCTTAATATATCATTTAATTCTTCTGTATTGACCTATCTCACAATAGAAGAACAAACAAATGAATACATGCCTATGTCTCAATTGACTTAGATAAATAACCTAATTAAGTTGCATTAGACTACATGGAAACACTTATTGAAAGGCAAATTAAACAACTCAACTAAACGAATTCAATAAATGCAGTCATCTATCTAATCAGCAAAATGCAATTCTTATAATGCTGTAAAAAGAGTTGAAAAGTAGGAATTTTTTCATTGACGATCATCTTATCCTGTAATTAAACGAATTACATGGGCGAAACAAGCAATAAACCCAAAATCAGTGTACCAGAGATGCAATTTTCAACCAAAATTGAATGTTTTGCATAGAATTTAAACAAAGGCGGACAGAATTTTGGAAACTAACATCAGTTGCAGTAAAAATTAGTGACAAAAAAAGTGTTTGACCAGTTGAGAGCCGCCTCTCTCGCCGGGAATTCGGTCGAGGAGCAATGAATCAACTCTTGCCACGTGGTCAATGAGAGCAGATAGCTGAAGACCCAGCACGGCTGGAGATGAAAACACCGCTGGAGATGAAAGCACGTCCGATTCAGCTCCCATCTCTCTCTAACTCTCTCTCAAACAAACAAAGATCTTTCTCTTTAATCTCTAGAGAAAGAGAGAGATAGAGAGATGTTTGGAATCTGTGCTTGTAATCCGGCTTTGATTCAATTTATTGGTGCAGAGCAACATCTCCGTCGCCGATTTATACACAAAATTTAATGATGTAATTTTACTTTTCGCCCCCTCATCTCTACTTTTAGGGGGAATTTCACGTATACACCTCAAAAACTTCAAAATTATGTTTCTCCCCCTCTAAATTTTAAAATTACACATTTCCCCCTCTAAACTCCAAAAACTCACAAATTTATCTGTTTTATTCTCTTTTATATTAAAACTCATTCTAAATTTATAGGATACCCATTTTACCCTTTATTGAAAACATAAAATGCCTGTTGGACTCAAATTTGAGTCTGAAGGATTCATCTACCGTCCAATCCGTGCGTATCGCATTAAGATCTGTCCATGTTGCTTCAATATACATGTGTGTTTTGCTTCAAGATTCATGCTAATTTAGTGTGCACAAATCTTAAAGTAATTTCGATCCGCATGTACTGCATTAAGATATGTGCACGTTGCTTCAAGATCCGTGCTTGTTCGCTTCCAGATTCATGCTGATGTAGCGCATGCATATCTTAAAGCAGTTCAGATGGTAGAAGAACCCTTCGTGATTCAAATTTAAATATGATGAGTATTTTATCCTTTAAATTAAGAATAAAATAGGTATTTTATAAGTTTATAATAAGTTTTTATATAAAAGACAATAAAATAGATAAATTTGTGAGTTTCTGAAGTTTAGAGGGGGAATATGTAATTTTAAAATTTAGAGGTGGAATATGTAATTTTGAAGTTTTTGAGGGGTATACATGAAATTCACCCTTTATTTTAAAATATGATATTTCTATATCTTTGGATTCTCTTATCCGTCCATTTAAATACACACGGTGTGGATGAAAACAGAATTTATCTTTTATACTGACATCGGATGGTTCACATCAGATTAGATCATATCAGACGGTCTGCAACAGAAAATGAGATAATACAGGACATTCTAACTTCGAAGGTTTTTGCTATTTACTATATGTAGGAAAGAAAAATATATATATATATATATATATATATATAAATATATATAGAATGGTTTCTAGAAAATGGTTAAGTTCAAAATGATTTTTTTTAGCTTTTAGAACAAATAATTCGGTTTTTTTTTTTTTTTCAAAGTCTAAACAGTCGATTCAAATCATTGTTTAATTTATATTAAAATATACTTGGAGACCAAATTTTATATTTTTTAGAATTTTTTTACTATTTCTTAAAATGATTTAAAAATAGTTGTTTTTATTAAAATTGTGCATCATTGAAAAACAACAATTTTCAAATCATCTTAATTAATAGTAAATAATTTTCAAAAATGCAAAATTTGATCTCCAAGCACATTTTAATATAGATTGAACATCTAACGGTTTAGATCAACTATTTAGACTTTAAAAATTAGAAAACCGAATCGTTTGTTTTAGAACTTGAAAAAAATATTTTGAACTTAGCCATGAGATTCGTCTGCGTGCACTTTTATTTCCCATTTTCACGTTACGCTCTTAATACTTAAATATTTAAAGCACAAAGAAATAATTTGAACTCTAGAAAATCAAATTAGTGTTCTTTCTGGGCTTCTGATTGCTGAAGACAGAAAATATAGCATTGGGCTTCACAAGTTTTTAATATAAAATTTAATGTTGTTTCTTGTGTGAACTTGTATCTAAATTAATTTTGCGGCCAGAATAACAAAGCAGGCGAAACACTGTCATCCAGAAGAGAAAGGTTTAATCGTTGGATGAAGATCAAACAGCTCAAGAAGAATCTTTAATAAGCACACGCTTATCTCTTTACTTCAGGCCATAATTTTCAAAGTAATATAAATTTAGAGAGTGATTTTGCTCGTCCGGACAAATTGCCAAATTAAGTCTGATGCAGGATAATTGTAAAAAAATTGATATACGATACGAACTTTAATATAAATAAATAAATAACTAAATTGCAGACAGATATTTTTGAGCGATATTTAGCAGCTCATTAAAAAAATTCCACTCCACAGCATTTTTGGTACGAGTGTCAAATCCTTTTAATCATTATCAAGTTCTAAATATTGCGCAATAACGACTTTAGATCATAAAAGTTATGGCACTATTAGCGCTATAGCGAGCTATTTTACGCTATATAGCCATAACGCCGTCTTTTTAACCATACCACTATAATGCGATAAACGTTATTTAAACCTTTGCTCATTATTAGTAAGAATATATTTTTTATTAGTTTATTAGATATGAATAAGATCTATTTCATACTCATTATTCTATAAAATAATGAGATAATTTAAAATAATATATGATAATTTTTTATTTGTATGTTATAATTATGACAATATTGAGTTCTATGAATTATATTATATAGTTTATTTAACTAATAATTATGAGAAGACTAATTTATACACCATTTTATACAATTTTATTTTAGAGTGAGGCTATGATGCTTTGCAATGTATATCTATTTAGTATGTTTCTGTTGGGGTTTCGGGGTAGCTAACCGGAAACCGTTTAGGCTTAAGGTGCGGAATGGCCGTAGAACAAAAATTTATACGGCCAACTTAAGCTCAGGATTAAACGGGGTATGTCAGGAAACTTTCCAAGGCAGTCCACCTTCAGTATTCCTTTGGCATCAAAACCCAATTTAATCCTTTTACAGATCTACTCTATGATTGATTTCTAAAACTTTAATCTACTTACCAATTAAATAGATTAATATAACATATTTATACCTTGTTTCCAAATCACAGTTGGAATGCAGACCGAGCGAGTAGAGCCTCACCAGGGAAGGAATCGACTCGGAGTATCACACGTGTGATACCTCTATTGGTTATCCACCAGGACTAACCGGAGAGCGGTTTATTTCTTCTGCCAGAAATACCGTAAACCGCGGAATTATGCAAAAACACTATTCACGGGGAAAAGACAAAAACTCGTAAACACGAATTTTCGGTTACTCAGTTTTATCAATGAGCAAAACTGACATACCGCGAAATTCGGTAAAACACTATTCATCAATCCCGTAAATATACTCCACAACAACCCGCAAGATTATACGTCAACTACATATAACTTTTTTTTTTTAACCGAAACACTATTTGGGAGAGAAACCGAGAAAGAGAGAAAAACCGATTCGATTCTGCACGAAATGATACAAGTGAATTAGTGATTTTTCTCTCTACATGCACCCCTCTATTTATAGGCTTTTGAGGAGGTTCGCAAAAGACCGAAATACCCCTCAACATATGCCTATTTACAAGGTATGCCATTGACACCTCATCCTTTTATATGTGAAATGACCAAAATACCCCTTCCACACCCTTCCACACTCTTCTCCATGTTTCTACACATGCAAGGTGGCATAGGTGTGAAATGACCATTTTGCCCTTGTGGATAGGATTGATGACATGTCATCTGGATAGGATCAATGACACGTAATGCGGATAAGCACGAATCTGAAAAGACCCGAATGCCCTCGGCTCGAAGACAAATAATATTCGTATAATTATTCTGAACAATTATATATATATTTTTCTTGCGGTTATTTGTTTCGGTATCGATGACGTGTCATCTGGATAGGATCGATGACATGTAATGCGAATAAGGACGAATCTGAAAAGATCCGAATGCCCTCGGCCCGAACACAAATAATATTCGTATAATTATTCTGAATAATTATATATATTTTTCTTGCGGTTGTTGTTTCGGTAATTTATACAATGTGTCCTGCACATTTATAAATTAACCGGTTAACTTTTATACAACGTGTCACACACGTTTATAAATTAACCAATGTTTTTTGCTTGTTATTTTTATATAACATTTATAATTTAATTATAACACGTATAATTAATTATAACCATCTTATCATTGATCATAACCAATTTATAATCAATCAAAATAAGATTCTCCAATTAGCTCCTATATGGTGTGACCCAATAGGATTTGTGTTATGTTGATAAATAGAGTTAAAACTGTTTTAACTTCTATAATCATGGGTGGCGTCTGGCAACACATCATGACCATCCAATTACACAGATGATGCTGTACTGTACAATATCACGATCCAGTAAACAATTTACTTGTGTCTGTTCTTCTGTCTCATAGCTATCAGATCAGTTTCAAGGTAGATATGTGTCATCCTTGCTAACTGAATCTTTTCTTGATCTTGAGCAGATTATCAAATATAATTAGTCTTGTAATTATACCGCTAGCAGATAATCTAACTCTATCAAGGGGCCCAGTGATGCTATAGCTCGTATAGAGATACGAGGGACAAATAGTACTTTTGGTAGACTATCACTTCCTCAGCTAAGCTATACATATGGGAATGCTACCGTTATGACTGTTTTTTACGGACAGCGGTAGATAGCAATCACACATACATATTTCTTAGTGGGAACGATAAATACCTCATACTTTAGAACGTGACACTGAATTAGAAACATTAATGACACGAACACAATTCTATTTAATGTCTCATTCGGGGTCTGTCAAATTCCATGTTCCTAGAACATGTATCTATGTGATTAAAATGACATCTCGTGTCAGGTGGTTTGTAAAACTTAACCATCTTTTAATCCACATACTAACATTTTCGCGGTAATTAGTGTTCCTGCTAATTACCTTGGTTAGTGACCTTTTAAGAGTATATATCATCTATATTATGGAGTTTCACAATTTCAGTCATGAACTCGAAATGATCCATAAATGCAATAATACTCAAGACAACAAAATGATATTAATCATCCAATTCATGAACAATGCTTTATGATAAATTATCGTATTATTGACTTCTAGATTATTACAAACTAACAGTTTCGATACTGGATGTTTGGAGTGGAGCTAGGGTATTCTTGTCACACCCCGTGGCCACAGGTCGTAACAATCTCCCGCCGTAAGCATACAATGCCATGTATGCTTACAAGGCAGTTAACAATTCAAACAAAACAAGCAATATAAAACAAGTTTCTAATATATATAATCAGAGTACACAGTCTAGTCAGAATATAATACAACAAAAGTATCTCATCCGGATACCAACCACGAGGCCTTTCCTAAAACTACACAACAAAACATAACTAGGGTCAAGTAAATGGTAAACTGTAAGGCCTACTACTCACGTGCCTCTCCGGAATCAATCGCACCCGTACCTGTAAAAATAATCCGAAGGTGGGGATGAGAATAAATTCTCAGTGCGAATTTGCCACATATGAATTATTGGACTTGCAATCAAACTCTATATTCAAAAATGAAACCCAAACAATAACAATGCAAACAGATATATAAGAAATCATAAATAACAGAATGCCACTACTCGACAACAATTAATCAACCTGAAACACAGTTTACGGAATTTCCAAGATGAATTTCAAACACAACAGATATTTTGGCTTAACTTAATTCATTAGGGCTTGTAGCAATTACATATGTTCTTTTGAGCTGAACCGTTATCAAACCCACATCTGTAGGGTTACAGACACCTACAGATGGCTAACCAAGCTGGACCCTTTATCTGACACCCATCTGTAATCACTTGGCTTAACAATTATTACGGTCTGGTTTAAGTCATATAAAGAAAATCCTCTTTGGAATCATTTCCAATGTTCGTAATGTTCAATCGACCGTTCAAATGCATTAACACGTAGGAAAATGCCACCGAGCCATAGACATTACACAATAGTCACCCACGATTCCAATCCACACATCTCATAACATAATCACCCTTCCTCGTCCCAACCGGTACTGGGAATATCGAGGGCCGTTCACCTAAGGCCATTTAGGATCCTGGGAATCCAAGTCAGCATACAGCCCGACTTGGCAAATTCATTGGATCCAAGTGCTTAACTTCGTAAATCCATTCACACACATATCAAATCCAATCGTGGTGACTTTCAATCAATTCAGATCATAATAGATCGACGCAACCTACAACCATACCAGCATGCAAATCACTCAAGTCACATCAATTCGAGTTTAACTTGATTGGGCTATGCAAATGCTTTACACAATTCAATTATGCAATCAATGATATTCAACATGACAAACGAATACACAATTTAATTCCTGAAAATAAAGTATCAAACAAGTCCAAGAATCCTGCACCTGTTTAAGACGAGTGTACCACTTAGCTACGGATCGGGCATCTCGAACTGCCTCGGTAAGTCTTGCTCAACCGAGCCTACACCTATATTATACGTTTACTTGGTTTAATTCGGATTCAGTGGTCTATACGTTTACTTAGGGTTTGTACAGTCATAAATCAATTCTTATATTTTGGTATCGATTCTTTTCGGTTCCTTCTTTCTTATTAAAAATCTCATATAACGGTTCACAATTGCACCTAGGCCCTCTAGCCATATACCATTTCACTTTGGTAACAATCAATCACCGTTTCACTACTTTGGTTCTCGGATCAATTCAATTTATCGATTTGTTAAATCCTGATTTGGTCAAAACCTTAATTTAACCGTTAAACGTTCTAATAATTCAAGATCAGGAAGCAACCCTACCGATTACAAGTCTAATTGGTCGGGTTAAACAAATCAAATCACGATTATGCCAACTTTTAGTTTTGGCACGAAACCCTAGAAATCAGATTTCACAAATCGGAAGGAAATCGGAAAAAGATTGGCAAATAAACTAGCAAGGAGTGTAGAGGAACTAGTCCTCGAGCAATTCGAACACAAATCTTGAGTTTAAGACAAAAATCTAAGAAATCGAGAAATCTGAGTTTTTCAAGAGAATTAGAAAGAGAAAAAAATACCAAATAGGAGAGCTGGGAGAGATCCTCAGCTGCTTACTTGGTTCCAAAGTCGATTTCTCGCAACAATCGGGAGTCTGAAAGAAACAGAAAGTTCTCGCACTCTTTTTTTTCTCTTTGGCCGAAAATCACACAATAATGGGGAAAGTATGAAGTGGGAGAGAGAGAAGGTTCGATTTGAGTTTTAGGGTTAAAATTACCCTGAATGCGGATTAACCAATCCGCACTGCGGGTGGCTTGACCCGTACTCAGCACTTAGTCGGTTTTCAGAACATGAAATTTAACACAGAAACAATCTGCAGTGGGAACTTAGTAAAATTTTGACATAATTTCAGAAAAAGTCCGAGCCTAATGCTGATGCATTCCACCCGCAGTGCGGGTCACTTAATCCGCACTCAACACTTAGTCAATTTTTTTCAAAATTTCAAATCAACACATGTTTTCATGAGTGCAGATGCACCCACCCGCAGTGCGGGTCAACCAATCCGCACTCAGCCTATAAAATCTCAAATTCTCAAAATTTTAACGCAGTTTTGATTCACACTTAACTTACTTATTTAGGAGAACCTTAATTAAGGTTTAAACTTCTATTTTGTTAGCATGATTTATCTATTATTGCCTTTAAATCATTTAAATTTAATTGTAAAAATTTCGTAAAGTAACAATTCTTAAGTTCACCAAGTTTCTTGATAAACTCAAGTCTAAAATCTATTAAATCAGTTTTAAATGACGAATCCGAACCGTTGAAATCCGCCTACCTTACGAGTGATGCATCTAAATGTGAAAGTTTTAAACATTCGAATTACGTTCAAAAAATGAATGCATTAAAATTAATTTATTAACCTTCTTATTTTGACCGATTGACTTTATATTAAATTAATTCGAATGTTTAAAATTTCGACATATAGATGCATCACTTATAAGGTAAACGGATTTTAACGGTTCGAATTCATCATTTGAAACCAATTTGATAAGTTTTAGACTTTAATACCAAAAAACTCAGTGAACTTAATAACACCCTAGTTCTACTCCTGATGTTTGTTTAATATGCTTTGATTTCCTTTCAGCATATATTTTGACACAAATCCGACGTACGTATCAAAGCACACTAGAAAATTATACATTACAAAGCATGATAGCCTCACTTTTTATTTAGTTAGTAATTTATCATTTTTCAAAATAATAGGACCAAATTATAATTTTTATGTTGTCAATTTATTGTAATTATCTGTTACTCATTCTTTATTCTTTAATAAGGCTAATACCGAATAGGTAACACTGACAGATAAATGTATAAGAACTATTAGAAATTTACTAATAAGTCAGAATATTTTGGATCATAATTAGTTAATTGTGTAATTATAATGAATCAGGTTAGTGTGACATTGGTGTCACATGACACTAACTTCAAAATTGATTGAATAGACTTCAAATAAATAATTTAAACTGTTCAAACTAATTTACTTTATGAGTGAAAAATAAATGTATTAAAATTAACTTTAAAACTCACACATTTGACCACTTGAGTTGATACCAAATAAATTCAAAAAGTTATAAATTTTACATGTAAATGCACAACTAATGAAGTACATTGGTTTGAATAGTTTGAATTCACCATTTGAAGTCGATTCGATAGACTTTGAAGTTGGTGCTATATAGACTGAAATGACATTAATGTTATACTAATTAGACTCAATTATAATATGAATTAGGTCATTTTGAGCTGAACACAATATGGATTGAAAATATTTGTTGTATCTCGCTGATGATCTGATCACATTTTGATAAGTGATACTGAATAGGTGTGACCAAATGGTATGTTGTTTTATTATTTTTACACACAGGAGATCAATTTTGGATCTATCTAAGAACTGTTTAGTTTTTGACAGAAGACATAAAAAAAAAACATAAATAATAAGAAGAACAATATTTTTAGTTTTGGATAAAAACTGAAAATCTGATATATCTATTCGCACAAATTCAAAAATCGAGAAACAAAAAGAAAGAGATAAAGGTGGGGCTGCCAGTTCGGTAACTAGCATACTGATTGATGGTTGTTTTCAAATTTGTTTGTGTTAATACTGATAGAGACGCAATTGTTGTGCATTCATCTGACATGAAGAAGGAGATTAGGGACGTGGCTGATTCTCTATTGCATTGATTCGAGACGATAATAAATCGACAGAGGGATTTCTACTATGACTCGAATTATCTATTGCATATCTAGTGGTAAACTCTATATAAATCTTAAAATTAGTTTTATACATAAGTTATAGTTTTAAAATAGTAAACAAATAATGAACTAAATTAAATTGTTACATTTTAACATATTCATATTCCTAACAAAATGACTAGTCCTCTATTCAATATTCATTAACATCTTTTTTTTTTTTAATCTAATGTAGCACCGATTTTTTTTATTAATATCTAACATTAGATAAAAAATAAAAGAAATACTCACAATTTTTGAAGAATTTTAAAAATATTCAAATCGTCAGACTTTCTGGTGGTCCACCTTTTTCTCAAAACGGTCAAAAAACTTAGCGATTGACTTACTTTTTGGACCTCTAGGTTTTCTAATTGTTCTTTTTTTTTTTTTCATACCGATTTGCCAGTCTATAAAATCTCTCCATAAAGCATATACGACAAATAAATATTTTTAATTCATTTCTACATCAATCTCTTATTGACTCTCCTCTTGCTACGCCACAATTAAACTATCTACCTTGGTTGTTACTGTTCATCATTTTCGCCTTTAAAATTGCCTCCTCTCTTCCTCTTCCTCTTCTTTGTTTTCTCTTATGTTGAGTTTGAGTGAATTGTGAGTGAGAGGAGAGAGAAACATGGCTTATTTAGCTTGTTTCTAGGAGAAAAAATTCAAAACCGCAAGGAAACCTGGTAGTCTAGAAAATAAATTAACTGTCATATTTTCTAGCTGTTCTAAAAAAAGACGGACCATCAAAAAACCTGACAGTTTGAACGTTTTTAAAATTATTCAAAAATCATGAACATTCTATTATTTTTTATTTAATTTTAAATATTAATAAAAAAAAATCGGCATGTAGCACCCTCTTATGTTATAACAAGAAGTTTCTAAAATTTTCTCTTTTTTACACATAAGAGACCTCACCGTTTCCCATCCACACGCGTAGGTAAATTGATCTAAATTCCATGTCTAGCTTTTGCAATTGTATGTTATACCGAAGCAATTGTTCATTCTCAGAGAACCTATTTAACTATTGGTCATAATACAAAAATGAACACTCGGCACATGTATTGGCAGGAATAATAGGAATAATAGCATGAATATATACAGAATTCAAATGCCTCTATTTTTGTGTGTCTCCATCATACCTTTATTTTTAACAACTCCAATAACTCAAAATTTGAAACTTAAAAGTCAAAATAAAATCGTTTGATATGATCTACATCATTTTATCTATGGACATGTAAAACATTATTACATTTCAACTTTATTTTGATTGTCATTAAGAAACTTTAAAAAAATATATTAATGTGGATAATTTCTAGACATTGATTTTGAACTTATTAATTCACATAAAACTAAAATTGAAATGTGATAATATTTCATGAGCATATAAAAAAAATAACATAGATCACATGTAACGGTTTTATTTTGACATTTATAATTTAAATTTTGAGTTATTAAAGTTTTTAAAAATAGAGACATAATGGAGGCATTTAAACCCTACATACATTCATGCATAGAAGTTTATAGACACTCCATTGAAACACCATCAAGACCGTCCGATCGATGCACGAACATCTTTACAGGGCATATGGAGGTGAGGTGTGAAAGTCTTAAAGACCTTCCTATAAATTGAGAATTTTCATTTTTAACCTTTTAATTTTTAAATTTTTTATAAGAATTGATATTGTTAGCTCTCTCAAAAAATAAAATAAAAAATAAAATTACATGATACTTATTTATTCAATTCTTTCAATAACAATATTCGAGTATTTTCACCGCTGCATCTTTACGAGAGGTTAATGAGCGTTACAAATGTTTAAAGGGATATAAAGTTGTTCTTTTGTGCATATCTTACAGCCGACTTTAGAAATTTGTGTTCAGATCTTCTGAAGTGTAAACCAATACGATATATATACAAGCAAGGTTTCAGGTATGTTTGCTTTTCATTCTTCCTTTGCCAAATTTCTTTTGCTTTTACAATGGTAGAAAGCACTATCCCTAATTCTCTATATTAAAATCATTAATTCCTACCAAATACAACATGGAGTTGAGTATTGACTGGGTGAAAACAAATGACGACACTTGGTCAATTTTGTACAACCACATAAATCATAAAATATAAATATCGTAAGATTCCCCCAATTACCAGCAAATGATAAAGGTTAAATAAATAAATAAAACAGAGAAGAAGAAGAAGAAGAAGAAGAAGAAAGAAGAAAATAAAGAAATGGAGCAGATTCGAGCAGAGCTACTCCCCTACCTTTTTCATTTAAATAGAAAAAAATTATCAACAACTATAAAAGGGTAACTTTAGTAACAAAATAATTGCGGGTCCCAATTAAAGGAAACACACGTTCATTGGCCGAAAATTAACAAAGGCTCGTGGCATCACGGATCCTTGCAAGTGTCGTACCGACGTATCCACAAGCCGTATCGTCTAATGTTCTTGTTTGGGTGATGATGTAGCCACACGGCACAATCGGGATACGGGACAAACAAGGTCAGACACGGAATAGAAACGGAAGGACATAAGAAAACACGGGTTAACAAGAATATGCCGAAGGCATGGACAAACACCGACAATTTCAACTTCGGATAGGTGAGAGAGTCCAAGAGGCCACCCAGTTTGCAGAATTGCATCTAAAAATGTTATATACCTCAAGAATTGCTTTAGAGCGCCGTTGAAATTTGAAAAAAAAAAAAAAATAATTTATTTGAACCCTTAAACGTTAAAATGATGGTTATATGTAGGGTTGTTAATGATCTGAATTTGAGTGAGTTGAGATGCGTTCGGTTCATTAAGTTAATAAATGAGTCAATTTAAGTTGACAATTGTGCTCGTGCTCAACTCGTTAAAAGCTCTAGTTGACTCGTGCTCGTTAAAAAGTCAAGCCTATAAGCAATTTTGAGTTTTGTTTTGAGTTTTCTTTATTTATTTCTGAAAAAACTGATAAGTAATAGCTAATTTATCTAATAAAAAATATTAGCATATTGATATGCCGAGTTGTATAACTGTAGTACTGTACTCAATTTAGTTTGGATTTAGGTTCAGTTGGGAACTACTTGAATTAGATGTGACATAATTTTATGTACTTAGTTTTTAACAACGTTCTAAATAGCGCGCTATAGCGTTTTTGGACCCTAAACGCTAAGCTATACAATTAAAACACACTATTTGAGCTACAGACGATTTATATGGGCTTTAAATAAAGGCTCAGATTTAATTTTAACTGTGATTTTTTTTATAATTGACGTACTAAGCTTTATATTAAATTATTAATTATTATTTTGATAAAAAAATTATTAATTATTAAATGAGATCAAATAAGGAAGCTACAGCGCGCTATGCAACATGAGCTGTTTTTTTTCTTTTTTTTATAATTTATACGGGCTTTAAATAAAGGCTCAAATTAAATATATTAAGATATTTCTTGAAGTAACAGAATGATACTTACTATATGGTAGTTTGAATATTTTGAACAGATTAAGATAATTAATTATGCCATGATGTTTAGGTTATTTTGAAATTTAAATAGAAAAAAGATAGATTATGTCATGATGCTGAATATATTTTGAATAGAAAAAGATCGATAGTTTATGATATTAGTAATACTATGGATATTTTGAGTCGCAATTTGGACTTTGTATTGGTTCAATATGAATACTATAATTTTTTAATCAATTTGATGTTATTTATTATTCTATGAGACTTAGATGATTAATGTTGATATTTAGTACAAATATATGATATAATTTTTATAAAAATAAAAAAACGCTATGTGGTATAGCTTTCGCTATAGTGATGCTATTCGTTATAGCTTTTTATTTCGGCTTCTCGCTATAACGCGATAAACGCTATTTAGAACCTTGGTTTTTAATAAACGAGTTATGAGTGAGTTGAAGTATATTTATACTCAATTTATTAAGTTAACGAGCAAGTTTATACGAGTTGATAATAAACAAATTATTAGCGAATTATGAGCTAATTTCACCTCTAGTTACATGTGAGGATATCAATGAAAAAAAATGTTGTTTGATCGAAAACAGTGGCAAAGCTAGTGTGTTACAGGGGTAGTCATTTACCTACCTTTGGAAACACCAACGTACCTGAGACCTGGAATTTTATCTATTGTTTGATATATAATTAACAGTTCAGATTCTATGCCTAACTCTGGAAACACCAGCACACTTGAGACCTGAAATTTTATCTACATCGTTGGATATATAATTAACAGTTCATATTCTATCTGAACAGAAAGCCACACTATTGGAGATGTGCAGAATCCAAAAAGGTGGGTTTGGAATTTTGTATTGCCTTGTTTCTTCTTGCGTGGACACGATCTACAATTAATTTTCTAAAAAATGTTCTAGTGCTGAAAATAGAAACTAAGTTTCTGTTTGGCTGCGTTACTGTTCTTGTGAGAAAAAAAAAATCAACTGAATTTTTTTCTTCCACGGAAACAATACTTTTCAGTTCAATTTCTATGCCCATGTCCAATTTCAATTAGAGGCCGAATACGACCTAAGTGGTCCCTTTAGTAGAGTGGTGCACAGAATAAGAAGAACTATTCTATGCCCTTAGATTTGTTCATTTCTAAGATGTTGCAGCTGATTGGTAAAGATCTTTTCACTACAAATGGTCCCTGACTTTATTTTCCCTCTAAAATTCCATATTTATATATACGTATACACATTTAAAATTTTTAATGCAATAACAGTGGAAGTCTGATATATCAATAAATATTATACTATTAATCAATGCAGAAATTCTTTTAAATAGAAGGCTTAATATGATACATGATACGATGATACGATAATTTTTAACACAATACGGATATCGGACGATACAATACAGATATCGACATGGCAATATAATATGTATAAGTTAAGGATACGGGACTACAAGTATATATGTTGAAATTTGTTACGTTGAATTTTATTTTTTTACAATAATATATATTTTTCTGTATATGTTCGCCAAAATTCCTGACTTCGCCGGTGATCGAAATCACGAGCAAGATCTTGTAACACGACATAACATTACTAATATATAACGAGCAACGCGTATCTAAGTCGGTGATCGAAAATCACGAGTAAGACCTTTCAACACGACATAGACGACAAGAAATGTCAGAGAGACACTCTCATGTCTGGCAAAACACTATTCATTGGCTCTGTTTGCATTGGAATGCACAAATCAATCATTGTTGAAACAGTCAATTGTTTTTTTTTATGGGCATTGTGTAAAAGGAATGGGCCTCTCAGCCTTGACTTCATGAAACCATACATGATTACAAATTTAAATTTAAAATGGCGAAAGAAAGATAAAATATACAATTACAGTGTACAGTTTACTTTTGAGCCAACGGGCCGAAAGTGTAATTATTTCCAAGCATTGCATGTCTGCCCCTGTCGAATACTTTGTCTAAACTTTATTAAAAAAAATGGTTCTTTGAAGCAGACTTTATTTCAAAATTGCATATGTTTTTGCCAAAGGTGTGCTCCATAATAGAAAGGAAAAGAAAAGGAAGAAAACGGTTTACCTCTAGGGGTGTCAACGGGTACGATACTGGTCGGATGGAGGCATTTTTCTATCCGTACTCATTATGATAACGAAAAAAAATCTTTACCCTTATCTGTATTTTCGAATACGGTACGGGTCGGGTAAACAGATAAAAAAGCGCCATTAACATTTTAATTTATATTTTCGATAAAATAATTTTTAAAATAAAAAAAATAATAATGAATGCAACTAATTTATATTATGAAAATTTAATAAAATACAAAAATTTTATTGTATTATGTATCATCTTCATACAAATATATATTTATATATGTAATTTTATTTTTTTTAAATTATCTTATACTAAAACGGGTAAGATAACGAAAAAAAATAATTACCCTTATCCGTATCCAATTAGTTAACGGAATAAAAATCTTACTCTTATCCGTGTTTTCAGATACAATACGAGTCGAGTAAACAGGTAACAGGGTGCCATTGACACCCCTATTTACCTCCTCTACATTTTAATTTTGGAGTAAATAAATTAGTCATTTTTTATGTGGTTCATTTTCTGTTTCTTTTTTTTCTTCCGTTTTCATTCATTTTTTTTTTACTTCTTAATCAAGTAAACAGATTCGATGAGATTCGGTTAGAAATCTATCTCCTTTCACTTCCTTTCCCTCTCTTTGTTCTCCTCATCTAGAGCACATCCTAAGAGTGTAATATCTAGTACTATAACAAAATATGTACTGAATAAGAAGAACAAAACAAGTATTCAGATTCAGATAATTTTTCCGATGGAAAAACGGAGCAAATATCTAGTACTAGAACAAAAAATGAGCACCTTTGTCCAATATACAAAGACACTAAGGGCCTGTTTGGCCGAATCGCTATTCACGTGAAAAAAAAATTCAATTCAACTGAATTTTTTTTTCCCATGAAAACAGTATTTTTTAGTTTAATTTCCGTGCTCGTGCCCATTCTCATTTGTCGGCCAAACAGGCTCTAAGGGTCTTATATACCAACCTTTCTGGTTTTTTCCCTCCCTTGTGGGACTAACACACCTCCCCGTTCAATTTTTTTTTTTTTATTTCAGTAAAAATCCTAAAATAAATGGATAATATGCTCCGTATCTATTGAAGATGAATTTATTTACTCAAAATTTCAAGCGGGACCAGTGAGATAGTGACGCTGTCTAAAATAAGTTTGTTCTGGCATTATTATTATTTTTTTTTAAAGATAAATTTGAGGATCTAGCCCTCAACTTCCATATATGATCATACCAGTGGTATGATGAAAAGGTTATTTACAAGGCAGCACAAATAAAGTAAAGCAAAAAGCCAAAAATAAAAAGATGAAGATAAAATCAAAAATAAAAGAAAATTATTGTAACAACTTCAGCATCGGTTTACTCCTCAGGAAACCAAATCCTAACTTCTTGTACTATTTCCCAAGATAATTGAGTTGGTGTTTTGCTCAATTCTTGAAAAATTCTTCTACATCTTTCCTTCCATATAGAGAACATCATAGCCAATGATGTTCTTCTCACCATCTTCCATTTAGAATCTAACATTGAACTTTGAAAATTCCCTTGAGTAAAGAACTGGCACCTCCCTAATTCAGGATTCCTAATCCGCATCTCCCTTCTCACCATTATAGCAAACTAACAGTGCTTGAAGAGATGATTAATTGATTTTGCTTGTTACATGCACAAGGAGCATCTATTAACCATGCACCATCCTCTACTAACCAAATTATCAACTGTCAGAATCTTATTATTGAGCATCAGCCAACCAAATATCATGACCCTCAAAGGCGCTTTAATACACCAAATTCTCGCTATGTGTGCTGCAATATATGGTCCCTCCTCAAACACTCTATAATAGGATTTAACAGTATACTTTCCACTGTCTTCCCACTTCCAAATCAATTCGTCTTGCTGTTGGTTTGGTGGTAAGAGTTGCACCTGCAACAGCTCTGTCAGCAGCACCTGTTGCTCCTGTTGCGCCAGCAATGATACCTGGTTTGACACGTGAAGAACCCAGTTTCCCTGCACAATAGCTTCAGCCACCGTCATATCCTTTTTGTCGGCATACGTGTATAGCACTACATATCTAGTTCTTATTGGGTCATGCAGCCATGAGTCTTTCCATAATTTTATATTTGATCCTTTCCCTTTCTTGAAGTGAACAGAACCATTAAAAATTGTTGAATCGGCATTAGGTTTTTCCAGAGTGGAGTAGTCACAGATAGTTCCCATGGCCTTGTAACTGCAGTGTTAAGCTGTGCCAATGCCATCCATGGCGACCTTTCCACTGTTAGCCATTGAACCATGATCTTTGCAAGAAGCACTATATTAAAAGTTAATAAGTTTTTTACACCCAATCCTCCTTGCTGCTTTGTCTTGATAACCAACTCCCAAGACGCTAAACTCATGAATCTTGCATTTTGTTCCTTATGGCCATGCCAAAGAAACATTCTTCTTACTTTGTTGATTTGCTTGATGACCCATTTTGGTAGTATAAATGTCTGCATCATATAAACCGGCATTGCTGTGAGTGTTGCATTAATCAAAGTTACTCTCCCTCCAATAGATAACATGGGTGCTTTTCACATTGCCAATTTCTTCGTTATCTTTTGTATCAATGGCATATACTGCCCTTTTGTGAGTTTTTTATTTGAAAAGGGCATTCCAAGATACTGAATAGGAAACTGTGTTGCCTTGCACTGCAAAACAGATGCCAAACTTTGCACTTCCTCTACACTAGCCTCTGCTGTCATGAGAAATTCTGATTTATGCAAATTCACCCTAAGTCCAGACAAGTCATGGAATATGACAAGTATGATCTTAAGGAATAGCATTTGCTACCTTGTTGGTTTTAGTAAGAATAAGGTATCATCGGCAAAAAGAAGACACATCTTGCATCCCTGAAATGGCGGTTGTAGCATCCCATTCACTGCCAATTTGCGTGTCCATTCTGACAAGAAGTCCATTGCTAGGATGAAGAGATAAAGGGAGAACGGATCCCCTTGTCTCAATCCCCTCCTTGTTTGAATTGTTTTGCCAGCAACCGAGTTTAGAAGAACCTTTGCTGAGCCCGTGAGTACATCATTTTTTATCCAATCAATCCATAAAGTCGGAAACCCTTTTGCTCTCATAACATTTTCAAGGAAAGCCCACAATAGTGTATCGAAAACTTTGTAGATATCCGCTTTGAATAAACCTATCTTTTTTCTTTGTTTTGTTGCCATTGTTATGAGCTCTTGAGCATATAGGAACCCTTCATTTATATATCTTCCTTGTATAAATCCTGTCTGCGAGCTTGCCACCAATTTGCCAATAATCGGCTTGAGTCTATTCGCCAAAATTTTGGAAAATAGCTTCTGCATCGAATTGATCAGACTTATTGGCCTGTAGTCATTCGTTGTTGTCAACCCGTCCTTCTTTGGTATCAAAGCAATGTATGAGTCATTCAATGGCCATAAGGTCTGATTTTGATTGGTTGCCGCATTTTGGAATGCTCTTAACAAATCTGGAACCAGTAGAGTCTTGAAGCTTTTAAAGAATTCCCCTGTGTATCCATCAGGACCCGGTGCCTTATTTGCAGGCATTTGCTCAATTGTGCTCTGTACCTCCTGCTCCGTAATTGGTACCAAGAGCTCCTGCATATCTTCATTATGCGGCGAGAACAATGATTCAAAATCAAAATTCAGTGTGGTTAAGTGGTATGTGCCCATAAGTTGTACAAAATGATGAAAGAAAGCCTTAGCTTTTTGCTGATGCTCCGTGATGGTGATATCCTCCTGTACTATCCCATCAATCCAATTTTTGCGTTTTCTTGCCGATACCACCTAGTGAAAATATCTCGTATTCTTATCCCCTTTCTTAACCCAGTTGTTTTTTGCTCTTTGATACCACTTGTCTTCTGTCATCAACATGATTTGATTGTATCTATCCTTGAGCATAGTTTGCAATACCTTCTCTACTCTTGTTAGTGTTCTCATCTCCTGTTGATCTGTTAACCATGCTAAGCACCTTGTGCATATCTCTTGCTGATATACTTGTGCTTTCTTGTGCTGCTTTTTCCAAATTGTAATTTTCTTCATCAAATTGTTCAATTTGATAGCAAATTCCTTGACTGTACTCGCCATAGGTAATGAATCCCATGTCACTTGTACTAGTTCTCTGAATTGACCAAGTCTGAGCCAAGAATTCTTAATTCTAAAGATATTAGAAGTTGGGAACTTTGTTTGACTTGTGCAAATCAAAGGACAATGGTCAGAGATAGATGCAAAAATTGACATCAAGAATTGGTCCAGCCTAACAAATGTTGGGTTATCTCGGCCATTTGACCAGGTGTACTTGCGCCCTTGCAATGGTAAATCAATTAACCCCAAACTGTTTACAAGTGATCGGAATCTCATCATTTGTTGTACTGGGTAGCTCATGTTAGATCTTTCTTGCAAGTTCAATGTAACATTGAAGTCTCCGGCTATGAGCCAAGGCATTGGCATAGTCGGTTTTGCTTGGCCAAGCTCATTGAAGAACAAATGCTTATCTCTTTGATTTGAAGGCCCATATACTCCTGTGTACATGATAATTGTATTATCTAACTTCAGATGCAACACCACTGATAGACAATAGTTACCCTCCATATGTTCCACTTTTTGGAAAATCGAATCATCCCATGCAATTATTATGCCTCCTGCGGTACCGTGTGCCGGTATCATTACATAATTCATGTATCTTGGTCCCATGACTTCCTTGACCTCATGGTAACTTGCTTGAGACCACTTGGTTTCTTGCAAACACACCAGTTGCGGTTGCTCCTTATAGATTTCTTGCTTCACTAATGACCTTTTGCTTTTGTCATTAAGGCCCTTTTACATTCTAGCAAAAGAACTTGATTTAACAGCATTCATTAATTAATAAAGGATACAACTAGGGATGCCTATGATCCCCCAAATTCCTCAATAGTGCTACAAATTTCTTCCTAAATTCTAGCAAAGTCATACACCCCTTTCTTACCATACCCTTTCCTACTAGCCTTAAACAACCCCAGCTCTTTACAGTAAGTCTTTTCATAACAACAAACAACAAAAACCCCCATTGATGCATACAACCATTGTTCTTAGGATACATCGTCTTTCCTACAGCAGCATCAACACTTCCATGAATAATTGAAACATACAAACTCAAATGAAATTGACCCCTCCCTTTTGCCATCAGAGTCATTAACTCTGAGACCACTTCTATGATATTTCTAGACATTAAGATGAGCCAAACTAACACATGGTAGGGTTATTTCTAACCTTTCCTTTGGTTCTTGCTCTACCTCACCTCCTTGCAGTGTAACCAACTCAGACTCCTACGCCTCGTTGAACATATCCTTGAGTCGCTGAGTCAGGACAGTACCCGACTCTTGAATAATTCGAATTGCAAGATCGGCATCAATATCCTTTGTTCTCGTGTCAAAGTCGATTTTGAGCTTGTCTTGCTTGGCTCGGCCTTCACCTGCGTAATTTTTCTTCTCAGAAATTATGGAACTGCGTCTTGGTGTCCCAAACATTTTCTTTTTCTTTGGCTTTCTTTCCTTGACCCTTTGCAAATATTTCGGCTCTGGAAAGCCTGGTGGGTGATCTTCCTTCTCTTAAGGTCCATCTGGAAGAGACGCAAATCCCATGTTGTTTGCATCTGCTCTCCATGCGACATCCTCATCAACTTGCACAATTTCATCCTCCCCCCAAATGGATTGCAGCCCATCACTGTCCTGTTCTTCATTTTCCTTCTGGGCCTTTTCACTTATTGGCCCGCTAAAAGTTCCCTCTTCATTATTTAGGCCATTGAGAAAATTCAGATTTAGCCCATCACTTTCTTTTTTCCCTTGAATTCGCTGGCGCTCTTCCCTTACTGTCATTGGGCTTTTAGACGGCCCATTTCCATGAATGTCTTTTTCATTTATTTTCTCAATGACAACTGTTGTAGGCAGCTCACCTCCAGCTGTTTTTACTTTACCCTGATACTGTGCTTTTTCTAATAGAACTAGTATCATAGCTTCCAACCAATTAAGATTTTGAACAATCTTTTTCTTTTCCTCTCCCTTGTTGAGTGTGGCGCAAGTACAATGCATTTAAAGTCCACTTACACTGTGAAGAGCATAGGCATGATTATTGCTTCTGCCCCCTCTGTCTGACTTTGAGACATCCCTTTTTGTCGTATAAGTGTCTCCTTCAACTCATTCTCCTTTGTAACCGTTGGAACCTGCAACTGTGTAGCCAACAGTGTTGTAACAGTCCCAGATTTTTTGTGGCCAACTGGTGTAGCAACCTTTGTTTTTTGCACCTTCTTCTTCATTGGTTTCAGAATTCCCTTGAGTTTTTTAACTCTCCAAACCCTGAATTTGGTTGCCTGTCTCCCTAAACCTTGCATATTATTTGACCCCTCACTGCTTCCCCTCATATTTCCTTCACCACTAGTAGTAGTGGTGGAATGTTGTTGCATGTTAACCTGAGGTGGTTGGTTTTGGAAGGGATCATGTCCCCATGCTAGTTGGTTTAGAGGATAGGGTTCATGTTGTCAATGTCTCCAATGTAATAAAATAACTCTTACCCTTGCCGTCCTTAGCCCCTCATGGTACTTGAGAAATTTTGGTATTTCTTGTGGATTATCACAATTTATTCTCATTGTAATATAACGAAAATTTCTTGCCTGCCTCCTATATGGGATAATAGCTGTGATTTTACCCAGTTTTGTTGTGACCTTTCTCAAGTCATCACTGTTCCATGCTTGGTATGGCAAGTTAACAAGTCTCACCCAAGCCTGGAATGGTGCTGGTTCATACACCATATTCCAATCACGGTTTCATGGTATAACCCCAAACTGAACTCCCGGACTAACCGTGTACGGGCTGTTCCATACCACATGTCGAAGAGAATTTTCTCCCGGACATATAAGAACAAATGGTGCATCATCATCAGGATTACCAGTGTGTACCTCATAGGTGTTTGGATCCCAGCCAAAACGCCTTGATAGGTGCCTTGCAATCTGCCATGGCCGCAATGTCTCTGATGAACCTTGCGTCATCACTACCATGCCTGTGTGGTTGAGATACATCACCTACGGCCTTAATCTCTCCTCATGATGCATGAAGACCTGCCTCTCCTCAGGTCTAACATCCTAGAACGGTTCCATTTTCACTTCTTTTTTCTGTCTCAGTTGCCTTTACCTTCTCTGTCACAGTTTGCACCGGATTTGCTTGTTTCTCTTCTTGCAAAGCTTTTTGCTTCACAATGTTTACAAAGGTTTTTTCTGGACTCACCAACTTAGTTTGAGGACGGTTCATGCATGGTGCTGCTTTTGTAGTTCTATTTTCTCTTCTTGCACCAACCAGACTTATGACCTATCCCTTTGCAGTAAAAGCAACGTACTGGTTCTCTACAGTAAGCTCTTTGGTGATCCTTTCCAAGGCATCTAAGGCACCTCTTCTCTTTAAATGCCCTCTCATAGGCAATTTTGATTTCCTCTGATATTTGTCCTTGTTTCTCTTGTTTTTAGTTTCTTTCCCCTGCCATTTATTGTCTATTACTGGTCCTCTCTTTTGCCATTTATTACCTTGTGGTAGCGTGTTTTTCTTTGGGGTTGCACGTCTCTTCTTAGGGAGAACAATCTGCCAGCCCTCATCTGCATTTACAAGCCTCTCCCCTTCACTAACTCCTTGCCTCCCTCTGACTGGTACTTCGCTAGCATACCTTCACTCTCCATGTCTTGCCTGCTGAGTCATGCTCCTCCCCTGTCGATCTCCATTACTCCAGTTGTTGCCTTGCGCCACTCCCTAGTTCGCCCTCCCTGTCGCCTGTTTTTGCTCTCCTTTTTGCGCTCCATTTCACATTGCAAAATGTTAGTTATCCAATCCTAGCATTATTTTATGAGAAGAAATATATTAATATTATTATTTATTAGATAGAATCGGGTCCGTCCGATGAACATCAGATCAAATTTGATTATATATTAGATTATAGTTGTTTGATTCACATTAAAATTTATACAAACAATTTTAAAATTAATTCAAATTTAAGTACACACAAATTTTAATATGAATCAAACAACTATAAGAGCAATCCTACCAACATAACAACCACAATCCCCGATAATACTATTATAAAAGTACACTATTGATTTGTCAAAAAAAAAAAAATACACTATTAAAAATTATATATATATTTTTATTATTTAGTTAAGTTATGCCTGATTTATTGTCAAATCCTTTTTAAGTGTGTATGCTATCCAACCAATGAATCTCAAGTCATAAAATGAGATTTCGAGACAATTACTGCTTCAAACAAGGAACTAAAAGGGCAAAAATTTCATCCAATAAAACAGCAACCGATATCATCAGGTACTGAGCGATACATACTAATAACAGCTCTTGATTGATATATAGGATATCAAAATTTGGAGGATTTTACCTCACAAAAAATTGATATCGTACCAATGAATCAAAAGGTGCATACATAACGACCAATTCCCGCTGGTATCGGTCACTGTTTTATGCGATGATCTTTTGCATTCTTGCTCCTTAATTGTTTCTAATTTGTAAGTCTATCTTATATTTATACTTATTTCATCATTGTTATCAGAGTAATAAAAACTAAAGAGAAAAATATGAGAAAACAGTATACTTAATTATATCTAGTGTTTATACTTTCAAACTCAGAATCTACCAAAGTCGATGGTGATTGATATACTGTTGGATGATGCTACACCAATATGAAAATAAATCTGCTGTAATTCTTGGGGAATTACAGGATCCTGTAATTCCAATCCGAACCGTTGATCTTTTTCGAGTTTTGTGCATGAAAACTTACTTTTTTTTTAGATCTGTGGAGAAAATATTTGAATGGTTGATATTGGAATTTCAGGGCCCTGTAATTCCTTCCGGGATTATAGCAGATTCGGACTCCACCAATATAGCATATCTGGTAGCTTATTTAGCAATATCTGAGAGAAAGAAAATTAAAATGATGACTTATGAGGAAAATAAATTAGAATATATAAAAGCATGAAAGTCAAGTATTG
The DNA here is from genome assembly GCA_033356055.1 of Carex pumila. Taxonomy (NCBI): domain Eukaryota; kingdom Viridiplantae; phylum Streptophyta; class Magnoliopsida; order Poales; family Cyperaceae; genus Carex; species Carex pumila. Next base: position 189,053 of record JARJHM010000366.1, read on the forward strand.
TGTACTATACCTGAGAAAAAAAACATTGTATTCTCTAATGAAAGATGATCCATCCTAAGAAAAAAAAATAAGAGATGAAGAGGAAAAAAATTAGAGAGAAAAGATGGCGGCGGAGTTTTGTATTAGAGTAGAGACAACTCAAAGATTGTTGACTAGGGTTTATAAAGCCAAAACCCTAGCGAACAATCAGGAGGTGCCAATACTCTCTTACGATTGTAATTTATTGAAAACCCTAAATGTCGTTTTATGGCCCAAAAATGTTTAAATTGATGAGATACTTGGGCCCGCACTAATTCCATGTTCGATACATTTGATTAAGTCTAAAATGATATAATTTAATATTCATTGAAGTATTTTCTCACAAAAAAAAAAATCATTGAAGTAATGTATGCAAAATTGGAATTAAAAAATAATTGTTCATGTGTCTCAACTCTCAAGCAAAAAGATATTTGTTGTTCTTGAATTAGCGAGGCGTTGAAGTTTGAAGGACGTTAGATTTACAAAAGGACATCCAAAATTTGAATATAAATAAAAAAGAAAGGAAGGAGAAAAAAATAATATTAACTACAATGATAGCATTGTCATGTTTTAATTACTAAGAAGAGCTTTATACATGTGAGAGAATTTAGAGAATTCTCAAAAGACAAGCTGTACTTCTCTCCTTCGCTTCTTCTTGGAAGGAAAATCATTGATAATACTTGACCTATTTATGGTTGGAAGGAGAATTGATATACATTTTATAATTTTTCATATTTAACTAGGCAATAAGCAGAGCAAACATGTTTTAATGGGCTTGTGTGCATTTGTTTTCAAAATTGAAAAAATAAAAAAACTGTTTTAATTGTAGGCTGTATTTTGGTGCCTTACATGGGCTTAAACCAGGCCTACTGGATCCGGATTTTGGATATCTAAGTGCATCACAACTCATGTACCCATTCTTATAAAAAAAGGAATTTTTTTTAGTGTGCTCATATAAATTTTTAAAATAGTCATTTTACCCATAACAAAATCATAATATTCAATATTTTCACTGATTGACTGGTGACTGGTAAGATGCTAATCATCTAGTACGAGTCCGATGGCATTATATATTAGCAAGTTTACACTAGTACTGGTAGAGGTGTTGAATTGGTTTTTGACTGAACCATGTTTAACTTTGGTTTATCAGCAAAATAATAATGCATATCATAGGTTACCAGTTCAGTTTATTATATCAATGCAATAAATTGAAATTTGATTTCCTGGTCTCAGTTTTGTTTCGGCGTATAGAATCATTCAGTTCTGTTTAATTTTTAATTTTTTGGTAAATTCTGGTTCAACTGATTTTGGTATGATCTGGACCAAACTGACTAATTGAGCACTCACACAATGCCACATAATGAAGATCCAGAGATAGGCCGAAGGAGGAGTTTCATCATTATCTGAGTTTATGTAGGTTGTTAAGCAGATATTCTCTGAGACAAGCAAGACAGTGAGAATATTAATAGATGAATCCACAACCGATTTGCACAACTGGGAACTCTTTATATAGTTGTAAGAGTGCGGGAGGGTTGTTAGATCAGGCAGGAGAGTATTGTGTACTTCTTGCAGCTTTATTTACCAAGTAACTTAAATTCAAGTAGCTAGAGTGTATTGTAAATACTTTTCTTTTAATATATATCGTTGCCGACAAATTATTGACAACCTTCAAAAAAAAAAAAGAGCAGATATTCTCCTCTATAGATCGATAGGGTTGTGAAGAGTACGTCTGGAATAGGAAATGTCTTTGAAATTAAATTGATAGGCCTTCATTCTAGCTAGAAAATGTAAAGTTCTTTTGCTACCCTTTATGTCTTTCATGGGACAGTTAATCAGATGCACTGTATCCAGTTATCCAGTACCAGTTTATGATCCATTACCTAGAAATGGTGAAGTTCTTCCCTTTATATCTTACGTACACATTAAAGGAAAAAAGAATAAGAGTCGAGCAATATTAATCAGAAAGGGTGAAAAACATAGCTCGTCGACAAGAGAGATGCAAACTGGTATGAAGGTTCAAAGTAGAAAGCGATATTCAAATGCTGATGATGGGTATAATGAGTAATGACTAAGAATAGAGTTACGTTTACTGCGAGTTCTCTAAGAAAGCACACATAAGCGTGCTTTATTACCAAGTTCGAAGTTGCGTTGGAAAAACCTAAAACTTGATTTCAGTTTTTTTTTTTTTTTTTTTTTTTTTTGTCAAGACATGACGAATGGTAGTGGATGTTGTTGAAAATTTGGAATGAAGATGCTTAGAGAGATCTCAAGAAGGTATTAGAGGGTATCAAGCAATTTTATTAAAATTACTAGTTTTCAATTAAAGCTAACAGATAATTTGTATATATTTTATAGAAGGACCAATCGATATAAGAAGTATATTATTTGACCATTCTATAATTTTTTTAATGTTCTTAGAATAATTTGACATCTATTTTGTTTTGTTAATTTTCAATAAGTAGGGTGCAGATGCATGTATTTCATACCTCGCTCATGATGTCTCATTTTTATTTTTGTTTTTAAAGTTCAAACAATCAATCCGAACCACTTAATATGATCTTTATATTAAAATGTGCTTAGAGGTCAATTTTTTTTTTGATAAAAAATAACTATTTTTTTAAATGAGAAATGTTCTCGTACTATTTTTTTTTAAATGAATTTTTCCATTTTTTGCTTGAAAACAAAAGTAATTAGGAGTTAAAACTATACAGATTTAGAATTTTAATGTTTGCAGATAGAGATTTAAATGCTTATGAGTAGCATTGTAAACATAGTTTTAAATGTTTGGATATTAGCATTGGAAATAAAAGTTATATAATATTGAAAGTTTTTTCTGTTAAATTATTTGAGGGACGTGTTCGAGGATTTTATTTGGAGTACAATTATCAGGTTCCTTTTTAAATAAGTACACAATCATTTTTTAATGGTAAAAAAATAGTGACTTTGTACGTATCTAAAAAAAAAAAAGTAAAAGTATTTCAAAAAATTATAAATGTGATTTCTGAGCACATTTTAATGTGAAGATCTCATTTAACAGTTTGAATTGACTATCTCAACTTTAAAAATAAAGATAAAAATGTAGCGGACGAGTAATGTACGAAAGACATAAGATATTTATATCATCGTCATTTTCAACTTAGAAGGAAAACATTTTACCTCCTTTTCAATTTTGTTGTTTCTTTGAATTTGTTAACATTTTGCTATATAACTTGTTCCTAGTATTGCCACTATTTTGTTGTTACTTCTTCAGTTGTTTGTTTCTGGCCATTTTTATTAATATCTCCCAAAAAATAGATAATTTTAAAAATAACTTCGTTTTTTTTTATTTTTTTATTAATGCCCTAACCGCTTGAAAGCGGAGCGGGCCAATATCAACACCAAACCGCCCGTATAGTGGGCGGTCCACTTTTTTTTTTTTTTTATAAGTTTTTTTTTTAAAACAGAAATTTTTTATTTTTTTATTGAAATATTAGAAATGTTGAATATATTTCTTTAGAAATAGATGTAATACAATATAATTTGATTTATTAGAAAGACTGCAACAAATAACCCGGATCAATATTTTTCAGGCCAGATTTTTCGCGGCTGTAAGAAAAATTAATATATCTCTTTATGTGTTATTGGACAAAAATAAAAATGCTTAGATTCTGAGTTATTGATCCCGGTTCAAAAGTCACTTCTATGTAATCTAGAAAATATTATAATCCTTCTAGGACATTTAATTTATAAAAAGTTGTATCTATTTTGAGAATTCTTTTTGAATAACAATTATTAAATAACTTAAAGTTTTTATTTTTTTTCAAAAATAGATACAACTTTTTATAAATTAAATGTCCTAGAAGGATTATAATATTTTCTAGATTACATAGAAGTGACTTTTGAACCGGGATCAATAACTCAGAATCTAAGCATTTTTATTTTTGTCCAATAACACATAAAGAGATATATTAATTTTTCTTACAGCGGCGAAAAATCCGGCCTGAAAAATATTGATCCGGGTTATTTGTTGCAGTCTTTCTAATAAATCAAATTATATTGTATTACATCTATTTCTAAAGAAATATATTCAACATTTCTAATATTTCAATAAAAAAATAAAAAATTTCTGTTTTAAAAAAAAAAACTTATAAAAAAAAAAAAAAGTGGACCGCCCACTATATGGACAGTTTGATGTTGATATTGGCCCGCTCCGCTTTCAAGCGGTTAGGGCATTAATAAAAAAAAAAAAAAAGCGAGGTTATTTTAAAATTTTTTTTTTTTTTGGGATATTAATAAAAATGTCCGGTTTGTTTCTAACTGAAAAGATATTGAATTCAGCATAGTAAAAATTAAAAATATATAAGGACGCTTAGGTCTTACATTCCATAATATATATTTTACTTTCTATTTTTTAACCTTTCTCTCAAATTAAGAAAGAAGGCCATACCGAATAGTTCATACAGGCATAATTACAAATTTAAAATGAAAATGAAAATAAAAGATAAAACTAAATCTACAGTTTAGTTTTGAGCCACCGAAAGTGAAGTATTTTTCTTAAGTATTGTATCAATATGCTGTCTGCTCTTGTGAATCTGTGTTATATTATTGTCTAAATTTATTTCAAAATTGCTTATTATTCTTTGCCTCTATTAAGGGTATAATTCTTTACCTGAAATTTTTAGTGGAACCAGTGAAGGCAGTGATCCATCAGTCTGTTGGAAATAAGTCCCTCTAGCATTATTTTACGACAAGAAATATATTTACATTGTTATTTGTTAATTAAATTGAATCGGGTAAAATTTCTTTCAATACTAATTATAGCCGTCTGATTCACATTAAAATTCAAACATACAATTTTAAAATTTATTCGGATTAAGTACACACAAATTTTGATGTAGATCTGACAACTATAATCAGACATTGAACTTAATTTAATCATATGTCCACCAGATTGCCCTGCTCCTTGTTAGACAACTGCAATCGTGGATAATACTATTGTAAAAAATAAATAATTAAAATTGTAGATATATTTTTATAATTAGAACAGTTATGCATCAAATAATGGAAAAAAAAAAAAAAACATCAATTAGTCAAACAAGGAACAAAAAAGCAAAAATTTCACCGAATAAAATAGCAGCCGATACCATCAGGTACTGAGCGATACATACTAATAACAGCCTTTGATTGGTAGGTAAGAAATCAAAATTTAAAGGATTTTAATTACCTCACAAAATTGATATCGTACCAATAAATCGAAAGACAGATACATAACGATCAATTCCCGCTGGTATCGGTCACTGTTTTATTGGATGATTTTATGCGTTCTTGCCACTTGTTTTTAATTTGTAAGCATGTATAGCTTCTAGATATTTAATAATTGTTACCGGAATAATAAAAATTATAGAGACAAATATAAAATGAATTGTATACTTATATTTAGTGTTTACTTTCAAACTCAGAATCTTCTCAAATTGATGCTGATTGAAATAGTGTTGCCTGAACAATAAGCATGGAAGCCAAGTATTGACATTGTACTATCTTGTCATGTTTTATTTAGTAAGAAAAGCTTCGTGTGAGATAATGGAGAGTTCATAAAAAGATGACAAGAAACCATTGTTGAAGCTTCTCTCTGTAGCTTTTTCCTTTGCTTTTCCTTGGAAAGGAAAAGATTGTTTACTTGACCTACTTTATGATATGCAAGGGAAAATCTATGCTAGAAATGTGGATAATATATTAACATGCAGATACAGTAATTATGTATATGCATCGCTCAAGGAGAGGAGAATCTATACGAATTTTATAATTTTTCATATTTCACGAGGCAGTAAGCAGAGCAGGCAGGCTTTAATGGGCTTACTTGTGCTGATTTGTTTTCAAAATTGAAAAAACTGTTTGTAATTGTAGGCCCTACTCTATTTCTTATATGGGCTTTAAACCAGGCTAAATGGATCTGGATTTTGCATGTCTAAGTGCGTCACAACCCATTTGGAAATAAATCTGCTACGATGCTGAAAGAGATTGTAGGGTCCTACGGTTCTAAATCAAACCTTTCATTTATTTTGAGATTCGTTCGTAAAAAACAACCTCTTTGGAGATTCGTTCAACCCAAAAAATAAAAGGTTGGATTTTGAATCGTAGCAGATTTATTTCCCAACCCATTTACCAATTCATAAAGGCAAAATATGTTCGCATATTGGGGCATATCCTTATTGGATCCGGGTTGGTATGGCACTCTTTTGTCGGCGTAAATAATTTTCATCTTTGTGAAAGAGATGCCTGTCATCTCCTCTTTGCTGCGTCTAAAATAAATCTCTCTTCTCTCTCTCTTTCTCTCTAGAGCGCGCTCGATTGGAGGGCAGCCTCCGGCTTCGGCTCCGAGCGCATCGCCTCGCTTTTGCTCGGCCTCGAGGCTGCCACGTGGCGTTTTGAGGTTTGTTTTCACTAGGTTTGCTGTCTTTTATTAGCTCTTTATACTGTTATGTTACGGAGGCGATTAACAGTGTTCGTTGACAATTCCTCTTTATTTCTCCTCTGTTTGTTACAAGCTGTTCTAGATCTTGTTGTTTGTGTATTGCCATTTAGCTTGATTGAGCTTTACGATTAAGATGTAGCATCCCATTTACGATTTATCCGGTTGATGGATGAAATTGCTGGGCTATCTATTATATTCGTTTTGGGAAATCGATGAACTCTGGTTAACATATCAATTTTTCTCTTCATTTGTGGTTTTAGCCTCTTTGCATAATCACAGTTGAACATAACCAGGGATGGTTTTTGTTGATTTTATCAATTTCCTTTAGATCTGTGCATTTATATCAATATACTATATAAATTTTCTCTATTTTTTAGTAGTTTAAAATTGAAAGTAGCATTGCACATCACTGCTGTGCTGTGTGCATTGGTCAATGTAGAAAAAAAAAATTGCATGAAGAGCCTGATCTCTGCTCCCTAATTCCGGACTAAATCTAATGTACAACAAAAAATAATTAATGCCAATTTGGTGTTAAAACCACTACAGGGAATATTTTTATTTTTTGTATTAATTTCCTGGGAATTAGTCCTTTGAGGTTCAGTAACTAAACCATCTCCAATCATGGTTACTTTGTTAAATTGTAAGCTAGATTTAATATATTATTTTCTGTACTAGCTCTACTGTAATGTAAGTAATGCCAAACTTATTTGTTTATTTACCTTCTTTTTGTCTTTGCCAAGTTTTATCCTGAATTGCTTTTATTTTGCCTATTTAAATTTAGTTCTGTAGATCTGCTTAGTTTCAATTGTCTTTGCCAAGTTTTATCCTGAATTGCTTCCTTTTGGCCTATTTAAATCTAGTTCTGTAGATCTGCTTAGTTTTAATATACATAAATGTAATTGCCCCAACTCAGAGTAGTATCACCATTTTTAACCAATCTCCATGTACTAAAATTAGGTGAAAAAAATCAGTGAACTAATTTTAGCTGAAAATATTTGTGGTCCGTAAATTTAGACAGACTATTTTACAATTCCATACATAAGATTTCAAAAAGATATCGAAGAAAAGAAAGCTGATACCCCCCTCTTCCCTTGTTTTTTTTTTTTTGCCAGGCTCTATTCCTTGTTCAAATAAAAAACCTAATATACAAGGAAGGAGCCGCACATGGAGGGGCCCAATGGATCTATGACTGATGGTGGGCCTGGACATGCTATAGCCAAATGGAGAAGTGAGGTCTCCCGCAAGTTCCAATATTATTTGGACAAATCAACCCCACATGTCACGGGGAGATGGCTGGGGACGCTTTCTGTAGCTCTGATTTACGCGCTGCGGGTCTATATCGTACAAGGGTTTTACATTGTCAGTTACGGGTTGGGGATTTATTTATTGAATTTGCTTATTGGGTTTTTATCTCCCATGGTGGATCCTGAATTGGAGGTGCCAGATGGGCCCTCACTGCCCACCAAGGGCTCTGATGAATTTAAACCATTTATAAGAAGACTTCCTGAGTTCAAATTTTGGTACGAGCAAGTAAATCTTTCGCTTTGTCATTTATTTGTTTATTTATTTTTTGAATCTTAATTTAATTTTGTTGTCATATGTGTGTCTGCTTAAACAGGTATGCAATAACAAAGGCATTTGTGATAGCATTTGTGATGACATTCTTCTCAGTTTTTGATGTACCGGTGTTCTGGCCGATACTTCTCAGCTATTGGATTGTGCTCTTCGTACTCACCATGAAGCGCCAGATCATGCACATGGTCAAGTATCGATACGTCCCTTTCAGTTTTGGCAAACAGGTACCTGCTCTCTCTCTCTCTCTCTCTCTCTCTAGTTTTTATAGTATGCTGAACTAAATATGTGAAGTTTGTTTTGTAAAGACTTATGGAGGCAAGAAAAGTTCAGGAAACAGTGGTGCAGCTGATTAATGAGGCAATAATTGGAAGTGAGACATACATGCCATGCAAGAAAGGATTGACATCTCGATCGGTCTAATATTGTGCAACACTTGTATTATTTTTAGTGATAGAATCAGAATATCTTCACTGTTTCTTTTCTCCCTATTTTTTTACTGGGTAATGCTAATGCAAATTGCTCATTGCAAGCGAGTATTTTTCGGTCGTAGAGACTGATTTGATCTGTTCATATGTTTTTTTGGTTATAATTCTCTTGCTCCTGTTTGAATTTACGAAATACTTATTTTGGCCTTGCTATCACTGTCAGTAGAAAAGATTAGCATCTTCACTTTTACAAAAGATGATATTTGTCTTTGCTTTAACATAAAAAAAAAGAACTCATGTACACACCTTTAATTTGATGCATTTTAAGGTGTTTTTGGTTGTAGATTTAAATGTGCTTCATCTATTATAAAAAGTTTTCTGTGTAATTTGGATTTATATATCAAAGTTAATATTAACTATTAAGCACTAAAAAAGAAATGCATGAAGGGAGTCGAACGAAAACTAAAGTCTGAATTGATGTAAATCCATGGGAAATTATAAAGCATGAAGGGAGTCAAACTAATTACACGACAAATGAATTGATATAATTTCATGGGAAAAGATAACTCTGGAAATGCGCACAAAGCGAAAAATAAGGCCAATCAGGTTAGATGAATTATGTTTATTATATAACTACGGAGAGAATCTCACATGTAATATCTAAGCTGAGATTCTCAAATCATCAAAATTAGCATGTAACACTTAAGTAATATTTTTGCATTTTCAAAATTTTAGTCCTACTGTGTGTGTGTGTTTTCGTATTTTTAATCAATTCAGATTACATTTATGGTTCTTAAAAATCACCAAAACTTGCGCACAACATCTAAGTTAGGTCTTTACATGTTTACAAATTAAGTTGTGTTAATTCAAATAGATTCAACAAATATTACACATAAAATTGAACTATAATGTACTTATAATTCGTTTTATCGTTTGTGCTGTGCGTGTGGTATACTAATTTAGTTCATATTTATGATCTTAAATTTAAGTTATTTACACGGAACATGATGTGAATATATTAAAACAGATTTTATTTGCGTACTTATCTCTGTTTTCAACTTAACATGATATTTATGTAAAAATGTATTTGAAGATTAAAAAATATATTTTTCGGAAATTTTTTACTATTTATGTTAAACCAGTAATTTTATTTAGATAGTAAAAACTAAAAAGGAGTTTTGAAAACATAAATTAGAGATAAGTATTTCAGAAATTAATGTATCTTTACAAATTGTTCCTTCAAGAATCGGTGAGTCCACGTGGAGCAACAAGCACATGCAAGCGAATTCGTATCACCTAATGTAACATAATATTTATGTTTGAGTAATGATTTCATTCTCTTACTCTAGTTTCCTAACAGTCTTCTTAACCGTTAATTATCTATGATAACTATCTTTCCATTCTAATTATTATTTCTAACTGTCTTGATCCCTTTCTCTCTCAATAAGCAAAAAAACAAAATTCACGCTCTTCACGGCCTTCACAGCCTCCGTCTCTTCTCTTTCTTGGCGTGGTGCACCGTCAAGATCAGCGAGGAGAGCGTAGTGCATCGTCGAGATCTGGCAAGGAGAGCATGGTGCACCGTCGAGATCCGATGAGTAGAGTATGGTGCACAATCGAGATCTGGCGGGGAGAGCGTGGTGCACAATCAAGATTCGGCGAGGAGAGTGTGGTGCACCGTCGAGATTTGGTGGGGAGAGCGTGGTGCACCATTGGAGGGGATCCATGCTAGCCCAGCGAAGACTGTCAGAGTGCAACATATAAATACTTCATTAATTAGATATGCATACTTCATTAGTTAGATATGAACACGATATACTTACTATAAAAAAAAAACTTTTTAAGTGAATTGAATAAGTATTTTGGAAGATGTGTCTGATTTTGAATTGTATAAATTATTGCGTACATGTATGAATACTTCATAATCTTTAGTATGAATATTGTTAGTGTCAGATGTGAATACTTCATGTAATACCTCATAATCTTTAGTATGAATATTGTTAGTGTCAGATGTGAATACTTCATGTAATACCAGGCTGTTGGATATGAATACTAATATATATATGAATATTTCATTAGTTAGATATGAATACTTAATAATTAATATATAGATTCGCTGTAGTGGTCTCCAATCTTAGCAAATGTCACTTTCAGATGGTTGTGGTCTCCAATCCAGGCTATTAGACGTTGTAAGTGGTCCCCAATATTAATGGTCCCCTCCAGTTTATATTTACATATGACGAATATTATAAATAATAAGTATGAATACTTTAAATTAATAGGTATTAATACTATATGTTTTCACGATGAATAAAATCATGTTAACTCTAATCATTGGCGGTAGTTACCACGTGCGCGTCAATTAGTGATCTTCATTGTAATTTTATTTTGTCTTTTAACGCGGGGAACAGATAGAGGACTAAATGGGGGTACTTAGTTGTTTTCTTTATGTTTAATTTGGACTGTTCAATCATAATCAGCAGGAAATAAATATGCTACAATTCTAAGGGGATTGTAGAGTTTTAAAATTTCAAATCTAACATTTCATTTTTTGAGTCGTAGAAATCTCTATAGAAGTTTTTTATGCACGAATCTCAAACCCAATGAAAAATTGGATTTGGAATTTTAAGACTCTGCAATCCCCTTATGATGATAGCAGATTTATTTCTTAATCCGCATGATTATTAAAAGCGATGTTGCACTCGGGACTGAATTGATCTAAATTCCGATTGAACGGCCGTGATCCGAACAGAAATATTCTGTTACCCAAGAGGATAGATTCCAAGCGAGCATTTCGATGCGACTGCTCTTAGACTCTAGAGTCTTCGGTTTTCAGAAAAAAAAAATCATCAGATCAAAAGGAGATTTTAGTTCCAGACGCATGCGTTTGCTGCTAACACAATATATAAGGGAATTAATTCATTCATTCATTCATTAAAAAGTAAAACACAAGCAAAAAAGTAAGATACATATATTTATTTTCACACAGCAGAAGCAAAGCAGAAGCACAGTTCAGTTCCCACACATGATCTTATTTTATAACCACCATTTGACTTTGGATTTAATTAAGTAGAGGTATAGCGTCTGATGAGTTCTTCGACTGTGGTGTACTTGACTTCTGGATAAAGCTCCGTTGCCTCAACACCGAAAGAAGGCTCGATGTTGATATTGGTGTGATCTCCCTTTATAAACACTGAGTGATTGATTGACAAAATTATATTTACAGGAATTGGCGACTCTGAAAATTACAAAATCAACATTTATATAATTAGATATAAGCATATTAGCATGAAGATATGAATATTAATTAAATTGAAAATAAGAAAAGACATAACCTTGGATCTGCTTCAAGAGCTGTTCTTCAGTCACATATATACGCTCCAGTTTCTTTCCAGTTATCTTCTCATACAATGACACCAACTCGTTTTTGGTGATTGTATTTGCCACCGGTCGCAAGTACAGAACCTTGTTCAAGGTGCGTGGGTCGTCCGCCGCCTTGATTGTGTACGTACCGTAATCAGCTTCATCGGCAAACACTGCCGTAGTATTTCCATCTCCTAAGATAATAATCTTATCGGTAGGCGGCGCCAGTTGACCCAAAGTCGGAAGGTAATAGCCAGCAAAATAGGCACCTACCACGTAAGTGTACGGTATCCCCTCGGCCTCTATGGCACGTCGGATCGATGCCTTCACTGCAAATATCGACTTGGCGGGTTCCACTGCATGCACCCGGTCTACATCATTGCCGAATTCCGATGGAAAGAATCTCTGCATGTTTATAGTTAGGCACATTGCTCAAAAACTACTAAATAATTATAGAATAGCTTAATTAGATCAAATAAATTTTGTATTTTTTACCTTGACATTGCCAGCTTCCTTTATTGCAGCGATGATGTTTGTTTGATCAGCTATCTGAAGGGCGCCAACTGTCGATATGACGACATCGACGGCCTTGATTGCATTTACCAAGCTCTCATGGTCATACAAGTCGCCCTGCTCATCAATTAATTAATTTCAACACATAATTATTTAGCAATTTTCCATTGCTTAAATCATCAGGAGCATGCAATAAAGTAAAAATTTTATATATAAAAAAAAAACCTTGACAAGAGTGACACCAGAGTCCTTGAAGCTCTCCAACAACTTGGCCTTGGCAGGATCGGCCGGTGCGAGGTCGCGAACAAGTGCAAATGTGGGGTGGCCCAACAGGGCACTTGCCAATACCACAGATTTTCCGATGTAACCGGTACCGCCAATGATCAAGATTTTGGACTTGTCAGATGCAGATGCCATGCTGCATGCACTGATCAGAGAAAAACTTAATTTTGGTTTAGGAAGATGTGGGTGGTAAGGAACTTGATTGAATTTTGTGGAAGAGAGAGATGAGTCAAGTCTTTATATAATTAAGAAATGGGATCAATGAATTAAGGTGACCTGTTGTTGTGGCTGTTGGTGAGTGATGCTTGAAATATGACTTGATGACGACATATATATATCGATCTAATATCAAGAGGTTAATAATTAATTGAATGAACGGAACGTTGGTAATCGGTTGTTTCTGTATCTTTCATTGTACCTGGACGTAATTAGAGGTGGGTGACTGAGTGAAAGCGTCCCAATACAACGCATGGTTGATACTGAAGTACTGATTAATTACTCCGTTAATGAATGAATGGATGAAATATCTACTGATGATAAACACTAATTAACCACCATTCACCTATTCACCAAATCCTTAATTTATTGGCTGGGTGAATTTTCTAGAAGCACGGTACCGTACTCTTTCATTTAATTTATTTTTTAATATGATAGAATATAAAATTTTCGGGCAGAGGTTGGGAGAAATTGTAGGGGATCCGGAGGTGAATTAATCAAGTTGCTTGAGATGAGCTCAATGGTGAAAAGAGGAGAAGAGAGAAACCAGAAGAGGAGTTGGCATTCAATTGAAGGAAACAGACAGGTGTTAGTGCGATCGATCCATTTCATGCAATGCCTAATGATCTATCACGATCATAAACGTACATACATGATATATCTATCTCGTTTGGTGAAGGAGCATCAAATCATCACACACTTTATTGTTGGGTCTTGTCTATATTGGGGCCTACTTCCGATACCAAAATAAGGTTGCCCAACCAATATTTTTCCGAAGAGAATTTCTTTTTGGTAGTTCGTAAATTAATATCTTTGAAGTTTGAAGCGTAAATTATATATAAATTTGATCCGAAAAGTTAAATCATGTCTATGTAAACTATATTTATTTCTACTCAATTAGAATCTAAAAAATAAGTAATTAATTTAGAGGTAATTAATGTCTTCTTTTAGGGACCTATTGTATTCATCATCAAGAGAGATATACATATGTCCATCAGCTAATTAAGAATTATGTGAGCTATCTTTTACATTTTTATGTAAAAAGTAGACATTATAAAATATTGCCCTTCCAATAGACACTTCTTCCTTAGATAAGTAATTTTCAGTTTTGTCTCTTTGTCTATATACCTTTTTTTAAAAAAACTGAAAATTACTTATCTAAGGAAGAAGTGTCTATTGGAAATCATCCATCAGGTGGGCTGTCGGGGAAAAAAAAAAATAAGGCAAAGATGGAAACAGTTGAGCGTCATGCTAACTTGACTGTAATTAAAGATCTCAATTTATTTGACTTAAGTTAAAATGTCATAACAAATTGTACGTAGGACCAACAGGCAACCTGCCGAAATTTTTAAAAAATATCATAATCCCCCCCAAAAAGAGAAAAAAAAAAAAAAAAAACGCCACTAGGAAAATATAAATTTTGGCACTGCCAAATCCCTAAAATGTGGCCCCTTTTACTAGAGGCCGCATTTATGGAATGCAGACCAATAATGAAGTCCGTATCTAGAGAATGCGGTCCCATTATTATTATTATTATTAAAAAAAATTGAAAGATTTTGATTGACTTATGTTATAAATCAGAGGGTACGAATGAATGGCTTATGTTATAAATTAAATGATTATTTTATTTTATAGTTATTTTTCACTGATATTCCTAAATTAAACTTCTAGAGCTATTAATAAACTTTTAAAATTTTCGGTGAAAAATAACTATAAAGTAAAATAAGATATATCTAATTGGATTTTTTTAAATAAAAATTAAATTAAGACAATTAGCAAATAAACTTTCAGAGTCTAAAAATAACTATAAAATAAAATAATATATTATACATGTTATGAATTCGTATCCTCTGACAACTCTCCAAACTCTGAAAAAAAACAAAAAAGTTTATAAACTTTGTAATAAACTTTGTATCCTCTGATAGACTGATCCGTATCATACTATCATCTGAGCATAGTGCCCAGATCCTTTGTTTTATAAACTTTATAATAAAATAATAAAATCTGTCAACACTTTGAAGGAAAAAAAAATGGGTCCGCAAGAATGCGGACTCCATTATTAGTCTGCATTTTATAGATGTGGCCTCTAGTAAAAAGAGCTTCATTTTAGAGATGTTACTATGTTAAAATTTGAATTTTTCAGTAATATTATTTTTATTATTTTTTTTTTTTTTAATTTTTGGGACAACCAGCAGCCTATGTATACTATACACATTTTAAAACTGAATACAAATTAAATTATTTCTCCGCTACTGCCTCCATACTATTCAAATACATGCCCTGGTCTTTTATGAACTATACAACATACCAAATTAATTAACCTATAGCACACATATGTAAATATTTTATTAAACAGTTAATTTGTATTTCACTGCGAGTAGCCTCTCTCTTCATTTTCTCTTTCTTCATTCTACTTGAGAATCTCAAATGAACCCCTGGATCTCTTGTGTCGCATCTGCTTTCTCGCAACACCGAGTTATTATTGATTCCTTGTACATTGATGTTTACATTTGCTGATATTTTGGAATTTTCTTCATCATTTTTAATTTCAATCTCGTCCTTCCCATTGCGAGATCTCCCCATGAAAGTATTGGTTTGTCCTTCATTCTACTGACCTATGTACATTGAAGCACCTTTATTCTCGCCCGCTAGAGTTATGATACTTGTACCTCTATCACTTCCCGGATTGAATGGATTGTCGGCGGCCATTTATTAATACCCTCTAAAAAAACAAAATTTTAAAAATAACCTCACATTCTAATTTTTTTCAAAAGTAACACAACCGTCAAATCCACGGGCGGCCCAGTAAATAATCAAACCGCCAGGTGCCTATTTAACCTGATTTTCTCTCTCTCCTGCCCACTCCAGAGTCCTTGAAGAGTGACACCAGAGTGACACCAGAGTCCTTGAAGCTCTCCAGCAACTTGGCCTTGGCAGGATCGGCCGGTGCGAGGTCGCGAACCAGTGCAAATGTGGGGTGGCCCAACTGGGCACTTGCCAATACCACAGATTTTCCGATGAAACCGGTACTGCCGATGATCAAGATTTTGGACTTGTCAGATGCAGATGCCATGTTGCATGCACTGATCAGAGAGGAACATAATTTTGTTTTAGGAAGATGTGGTTGGTCAGGAACTTGATTTAATTTTGTGGAAGACAGAGATGAATCAAGTATTTATATAAGAAAGGGGATCTATTTATTAAGGGGACTTGTGGCTGTTGGTGAGTGACGGTTGAAATATGACTTGACGACGACATATCGATCGATCAAGAGTCAATAATTAATTGAATGAACAGAGTGTTGGTAATCGGTTGTTTGTCTGTATCTTTCATTGTACCTGGAAGTCATTAGAGGTGGGCGACTGAGTGAACGCGTCCCGATACAACGCATGATTGATGCTGAAGTACTGATTAATTTACTCCGTTAATGAATGAATGATTGAATGGATGAAATGTCTACTGATGATAATCACTAATCTCCATTCCATTATTAAGCAAGTTGGGTGTCCGATCCGCCAACGGCTACGATTGAAAAATGAGAATTTTGAATTAATCTTAGCCCTCCAGTCACATAATCTGTCTTCTTTTAATTAAATATATCTTAATAATGTGTAGAAATCTAAATTTAACTAAAAAAATACTCGTCACACGTACTGCCACACAATACATTATAATTAAAATTAAACATATTATGGAATATAGCGATATAATTCTCTATTTCCTTATTTCTTTCTTTCCTTATTTCTCCTTTTTCCAATTGAACCGGTTCCGCCTTTCATTTCTATCTAAATTCAAAATCTGTAATAAATATTCACTACCAAAAAACAATTAGATGGGCACTTTTATGGTAATAATTAATTAAGAAATATAATTTCCTATGGCCTTTCACGATTGTGACTGCAAATATATATTATTTGGCAAGCTAGGTAGTATTTTATTATTATATTTCAGTCTAAGTCAATTAATATTAATTTTAATTTTACAAAATTCATAATATTCTCACTTCGTAATTAAAATTGAATGACAATATAAGATATTATCACATAATCGTTTCAAAACTAAGACCAAATTTCATTCTAAAATTAACATAATAGCATCAAATAATTAATAATTGTATGTGTTAACCAAATGATTATGCAGACAAAATAATCTAAAATGTATTTGAATCTCATGTAGATATTTGCTGAGCGTTAAAAAAAAATCTTTTTAGACAAAAACTTGAGCATAGATCATTAATTAAATAAAAATTTAGTTTATTTTAAATTTTGATTTTCTATTCATGGCTGATTAGTGACTAATAGTTGCTACTTGAAATTCATTTAGTTATATATGAAGTACAAGAAGCAATAAAAAAATAAAAAAATATATCAATGTCAGTTTCTATTTATTATTAAATCATTTATTTACTGATGATGGATTCATCAAAAGTTCAAAACCGGAACTTAACAAATAAATGACGGTTCGAGCAAAGAACTTAATAATTAAAGTCACACACATGAAGATGATTATGAAGTGTGCAATGCAAGATGCGAATGCAAGTTGTTTTTTTTAGATGTAAGTTTTTATATGTGAAAATAAAATAAAAAACACGCTATAAAAATATGTTATAATTGAATTTATTTTTTACTTTTTACTTTTTTATATGTGTAGGTTTAATTTAGTTTGCCTATTTTTTTATTTTTCAAATTTTTTTGAAGAAGTATTATAAATGATGTTTTGAATACTTGTGTGGTTTTTTAAATATATATGAAAATTATCATCATAATATGGTTCAAGCAAAAAAAAAACTCATAATAAAAGTTAGGCATATGATCAAAATGATAAATAATGCAGTGAGTTTAATGGTTTAACGGTTTGGGTGCAAAGTCAGGAGGAAATGTAAATATCTTAATCCATATGCTATTCGTAATAAATTTTGATCTAAATAATATCAAGTAGATCTAGAAACTAATAAAAACATAGCTTAAAATGATTGGAGTGCAAAAAGATAACATAAATTAAACATAGCTTAAAATTAATTAATATAAATTAAATTAAAATGATTGGAGTGCAAATGTGCAACTCAATCCACGGATTGATGTGCAAATAAAAAATAATTATCATATAGTTGCTATTTCAAATGTGGAAAAAGATAACAACACATGCAGAGGGCTTGCCCTAGCTTCAGCGGAATAATTAAGCAAGATGTAAGAAATTTAAAATAAAGATTTAGATCATATTCTTGACTTTCTCCATAAGTCGGAAAAAATAAATTACTTTCCATTCTCATGGTGGTGGGGTGATCTTTTTAAGGATGGCAAAGAAACAAAATTGAAAAACTTAACACAAAACATTATACAATTTAGATTATTTTCTTGATTTATGAAAATGTAATTTGTCATTTTGACTATTTTTTTTTATGAAAATATGTCATTTTGTATGAAATTTTTTTCAATGTTTGTTTATAATATAACCCGTTGCAACGCACGGGCACGATACTAGTTATTAATTAACCACCATTCACCGATTCACCAATCCCTTAATTTATTGGCCGAGTGAATTTTCTGGAAGCAGGATTTCGATAGCAATGAACCCTATCCAATTAAGTAATTAGTTATTACCCTTTTTTAATATTCTTCAATTCCGGATATTCAAAAATCAGTAAGTCATAAATAACAATAATTTAATAATTATATCTCTCTCCAGCACAAATTTTTCATGTTAATTCCATCATGTATTTTATGTTAATTCCATAATGTGAGAAATGACTGGGAACACTTTACGGATTCAAACTAATACATGATTTACATGCCTGCACTTCATAGATTAAAACTATAACATAATTCACATTTGATTAAAAACAAAAATGCAAATATATAAGGTTCACTATAACAAACACCAATCATGTTCAAAATGTATTTGTCAACAACTGCACAATTAAATTTAAAGTCATATAGAGTTTATATTTAATAAAAAGAATGCAAGTTGGTATATCTAATTTTATCCTAGCGTGTGAACCTTGTACATATTTGTTTGTTGAACCCTCCTCTTTAAGAGGAGGGATCCAATAACTCTTTTTTTTTTCATATATCATCGCATCTCACATTTTATATTTTGATTTTCCAAGTTCAAACAATTGGTTCAAACTACTCAATATAATATTTATACTAAAATATATTTGGAGTTAAAATATATTTGGTTCTAAAGACCCATACTTAAGACCAAAAGTCCCTAGCAGTTCCTTATAATATGCTACTATATGTTTCTTAATATCTACAATATTATTCGTAAGGGTACCATCTATTTCTAAACTACTAATGTGGTTTTTTTTTTGGATCTATGTGTTGCTACTGTATGAAAATATTTAGTATTAAAATCCTCATTTGCCAGCCATAATTGTCTAGATTTAAGTTGCCACTGAGCTTCTTCCTCTCTCAACAGTCCTTCTAACCTATTGGTATTATGGATCCAGGAATCTGCTTCTAAAGGTGTAAACTCCCTATCCTCCTGAACTTTCTGTAAATCATGTAAGAGTTTTTGTATTTGGGTTTTTTCTCTTTTTCGTTGGCCATAAAAAAATTTTGCCCAACCCTTTATTTTTCTTCTCATTTTTTTCAATTTTAGGGACCAGCTTTTACTAATATCAGAAAGTTGGAGAGGGATTTCATTCCACCATTTAGTAACTAAAGTGCAAAATTTTTCCTGTTCTGTCCATAAAGGATCAAATCGAAATATAGATTTAGGGGAGAGGATTGTTGTGTTAGTCTGCACCATAAATGGACAGTGATCAGAGCCAGTGCTGTTTAGATCAGACAAATGGCTGGCGGGATATAACTGGTCCCACGTAATTGAAACTAAAATCCTATCTAATAATGCAAACTGAGTACCATTTGACCATGTGTATTTTCTAGATGTAAATTTAATCTCTAGCAAATGATTATCATTTATGAAATTATTAAATTGCCTACTAAGATTCATGTCAAAATTTGGACCAGATTTTTCCTCTTTTTTCTTAATGGCATTAAAATCCCCACACACAAAACCAGACATCTAATTGGCTGTTTCTAATAGAGTTTAATTCATCCCAAAACTCTTGTTTATGCTGTCTAAGTACTGGACCATACACTACAGTTAATTGCCATTGAACATTATCTAATTTATTCTCTACTATAAGATCTACATAGAATCTATGTAAGGAATGAGAGATAACTCAAAGTTTATTACTATCTCAACCGACTCTGTTCAAACCAATTTATTTATGAGTGATGTGTTTACATATAATTTTTTTTTTATATTTTTGAGTTATTTGAGTATCAAATCAAACGGTAAAAATATTAAAAAATGAATGTATTAAAATTAACTTAAAAATTCACACATTTGACTACTTGACTTGATACTAAATAAATTCAAAAATCTATAAATTTTAATGTAAATGCACAATTAATAAAGTAAATCACTTTGAACAGTTTAAATTCATCGTTTAAAGTCGATTCTATTGATTTTAAAATTAATATTATATAAGTTAAAATAACACTAATATTATACTGACTATACTTCATTATGCATGTACGACATATCCAGCTCGTTTGGTGAAGCATCAAATCATCACACACTTTATTGTTGGGCTTAATTTGTATGTATTGGGGCCTACTTCCGATCCAAAAATAAAGTTGTCCAATAAATATTTTTCTGAAGAGATTTTTTTTTTTTTACTTCGTAAATTAACATCTTTGAAGTTTGAAGCGTAGATTATGTATTAATTTGATCCGAAAAGTTAAATCATGTCTATGTAAACTATATTTATTTCTACTCAATTAAAATCTAAAAAATAAGTAATTAATCTAGAGGTAATGGGAGTTAAAGAATTTTTAAGTTCATAAATTAACACCATGTTTGGATGGAGAGTAGATGAAAGAATGAGAGGTAAATAATAGAAGGGATTGAAATAGAATAGAAATGAAGATTAACATATTTAACTTCTTTGTGTTTAGGTGATTAATGAGAGAAAATAAATTAAATTTTTCTTTCTGTCTTATTTCTTATTTGGTTGATTAAATTTTAGGAGGTTAATGAGAAATTCGGTGACTGTTGTAGATTTGAGAAAAAAATCTTGTATGAGAATTATATACGTAAGATATAGGGTTGAGCATTTATGTCATTTTTTCTAGAAAAATTTGTAACAAAATTTCTTTTCATCCATTACATTCCAATTTGAGAGAGAAACCGATTTTATTAATTATAATAATACAAGGTTAAACCTTTCATCTCCAACATAATTTTATCAATCAAACACGATTCAACAAAAAAAATTTTGTTTCTTTTCATTCCCTCCCTCCATCTACTCTCCATCCAAACAAGGTGTTAGGGACCTATTGTATTCATCATCAAGAGAGATACATCCATCAGCTAATTAAGAATTGTGTGAGCTATCTTTTACATTTTTCTGTAAAAAAATAGACATTAGAAAATATTTCCCTTCCAATAGACACTTCTTCCTTAGATAAGTAATTCCAATTTTGTCTAATATATCTTTTTTCAATATTATTAACCAATTCTTATTAAATATACAAATGGTAAAATTTCAAAACATATATAATAAATGGAAATCATCCATCAGGTGGGTTGGCGTTAAAAAAAAAAAATCAAAGATGGAAACAGTTGAGCGTCATACAACCAGTCTGCAATTAAAGATCTCAAAATCATTTGACTTGGTTAAACTGTCATAACAAATTGTAGGACCAACAGGCAACCTGATGTAGCAGCCTATTTATACATATGTACACATTTTACAACTGAATAGAAATTAAATTATTTCTCCGCTGCTGCCTTCATACTATTTAAATGCATGCCCTGGTCTTTATATATGAACTACACAACATACCAAATTAATTAACCTATAGAACACATATGTAAATATTTTATCACTAGGTTAGTTAATTTGTATTTCACTCAGCTAATGAGTAGCATCTCTTCTTCATCTTCTCTTTCTTCATTCTCCTTGAGAATCTCAGATGAATGCCTGGATCTCTTGTGTCGCATCTACTTAATTTCTCGCAACAGCGAGTTATTGATGCTTTGTACATTGATGTTTACATTTGTTGTTATTTTGAAATAATAGAATCTTCTTCATCAATTTTTATTTTCAATCTCGTCCTTCCCATTGCGAGCTCTCCCCATGAAAGTACTGGTTTGTCCTTCATACTACTGACCTATGTACATTGAAGCACCTTTATTTTCGCCCACCAAAGTTATGATACTTGTACCTCTATCACTTCCCAGGTTGAATGGATTGTCGGCATTTATTTTCTATACAAGTTTTGAAATGCCACCTTTGATATCTTTTTGAAAGCTTGTTCTAGTGGAGCATGGACTCGCGGCAATTTTTTCCTTTCCTTTTGGATTATTAGTTAATGGACTTTCTCTTGCTACATTATAGGAATATTGTTGTTGTTGTTCACGAAATTATTAGTTTCGCTTTGGTTGTTAGAACCGAGGTGGTGAACATCTTTTTTTTTTTTTTTTTTAAATCGGGCAGTGGCTGCCAGAAGATTGTATGTATGCCTTGAGAAAAAGCATAGGAATTGGTTTAATATGTCACGGGCTTCATGTACAGTAACTATTAATTTGGGGCCTATGATTTTATACGGTAAGTATTTATCGGTTGCCGTTTCTCTCTTTCTTTCTGCTCCGACATTTATTGTTTTTCCCGACCAACCCAACTTATGGGCTTTGATATTAATTTGAGGCCTTTGATCTATATACAATAAGAATTTAAGAACGGTACATGGCGCAATAGTCCGTCCATTGCAAAGATTTGTACAGCAGGCTTTCAAAATTTGCCGAATAACACACGAGTGAGGCAAGTTGATCATCTGAAAGAGATTGCCATAGGTCCAATAATAACTGAGGAAGTTGTACCAATGAATACGTTTTAGAGTTGCCAATACACCATTGCACATGAGGACAGACGAATGGATTGATATCAACAGATATATATATATATATATGGAAAATGTTTGCTCTCAAAATGGGTAAAAAGCAACAATGATATATAAGGCCATTTTAGGTTTGACAAACTCCGCTTATTATTTGACTACAGAAACCATCTGAACAAAGTAGATAATATCATAGATATGTCCTTTACACAAAATGTGCTTAGATGCCAATCAATTTGTGTATTGGGACTCGGTCTTTGTTTTAATGATAAAGGCAATGTTTTTAGTGTGAGAGTTGTAAATTTAAAATTAAATAAAAGGATTTCTGTGAATATTAAATAATAAATAATATTAATTATATTATTTTTTATATTACAAAAAATAAATTGTCAAATCTGAATGAATGGTCGGCATATGCTTGCGCAAGCTTGAAATTGATTCCAATACTCCATGAAAAAAAAATACAAAAAAAAAGAAAAAGATTCCAATGCTTGCACAAGCTGATTTAAAAAATTGTATTTCAGATCTCGCACAGCTTATTTTATTTTATTTGATCTTCTGCGGCGATGAATAGTGAGTTTCTATCTAAAAAGTGGATCAAAGAAATTAATTATAAATAGTTCCATAATTTATAAAGTTTAAAACATTAATATTAAAATAAGTATCTACTTATATAAATTTCGTGTTTTCTAAAATAAATTCCTACATAAAACAAATTTTGTTTACGTAAAAATTGATGTATCCTCCTGAAATTGCTTTAAGAAATTTGTGTGTAAATATTAGATAATTATTTTATAATATTATTATTTTTAGTGATATAATGATTTGAAACGAAACATGACTTGAAAAAAAAAAACTAGCTAAATTTTTTTGCACGCAGATACAGAAATAATTACGGCTCCTTTTGTTTGAAAAATATTACACTAATAAATCTTTGATTAAATTTTTGAGAATCAACTTTATCTAGTGACAAACAATATTTTTTATCTGAAAAGTCAGATGTATGAAACTTGAAAAGAATACTTCTTTGTAGATATTAAAATAGTTGGATAGTTTCAGCTCCATCTTTACTTTAAAAAAAAAAAAAAAAATCTTTGAATATGTATGAGATAATATCCATAGAACAAGTATCAGTTTCGCAATTTCATGACCTTAAATGGCCCTCAATTAGTCAAAAAAATAGTTCCAAAGGCAATTTGTCAAATAAATAAAAAATAGGTATTACCCACAAATGTGTTGTATAAATTACAACAAGTTTTGTTTACATAATTTTAATTGATGTATCATTTCGAAATCACTCTAATAAATCTCTGTAACAATCTTAGTTGATATTTTGAGAGCAAATGTCAATTTGATTATTTGATTAGGCATAATGAATCCTGAATTAATTAGAAACATGTAAAATTCACTCAACATGTTAAAATGCAATATATGGGGGCAGATATTTCATTAAAACACAAGCAATAAAGTAAGATACATTTATTTCTTTCTACACATACTCTAAGCAGAAGCAGAGTACAGTAGAGTTCCTACGCATGATCTTATTTTAGAACAACCAATTATCTTTGATTTTAATTAATTAAGAGCTATAGCGTCCGATGAGTTCTTCGACTGTGTTGCACTTGATTTCGGGATAAATCTCCGTTGCCTCAACACCGAAAGAAGGCTCGATCTTGAAATTGGTGTGATCTCCCTTTATAAACACTGAGTGATGGATCGACAAAATTATATTTAAAGGCATTGGCGACTCTGAAATTACAAAATAAAAAGCATTAATTAGCATGCACGAAGACATGAATGTGAATTAAATTGAATAGAAAGAAGGAAAGACATATATAACCTTGGATCTGCTTCAAGAGTTCTTCTTCAGTCATATAAATACGCTCCAATTTCTTTCCAGTTATCTTCTCATGCAGTGACACCATCTCGTTTTTTGTCAGTGTATTTGCTGACGGCCGCAGGTACAAACTCTTATTCAAGGTACGCGGGTCGTCGGCCGCCTTGATGGTGTACGTACTGTAATCATCTTCATCGACTAACACTGCCGGAGTATTCCCATCTCCTAAGATAATAATCTTATCAGTAGGCGGTGCCGGTTGACCCAAAGTCGGAAGGAAAAAGCCGGCAAAATAGGCGCCTACCACGTAAGTGTAAGGTATCCCCTCAGCCTCTATTGCGCGTCGGATCGATGCCTTCACCCCAAATATCGACTTGGCCGGTTCCACTGCGTTCGTCCGGTCTACGTCATTGCCAAACTCTGATGGAATGAACCTCTGCATTGCCGGCTTAATTAGCTACTAATTAATTAACTAATAGAATATATATCTTAATTAATTAATTAGATCGATCAAATAAATTCGATATATTCTGACCTTGACATTGCCGGCTTCCTTGATTGCAGCAATGATTTTTGTTTGATCAGCTAACTGAAAGCCGCCGACAGTTGATATGACGACATCGACGGCCTTGATTGCACTTACCAAGCTCTCATGGTCATACAAGTCTCCCTGCTCACCAATTAATTAATTGCAACACATGATTAGTTAGCAGTTTTCCTTTGCTAAAATCAGAAGAAGAAAGAAGGTGAAATTTATATAAAAATAAATTTAGAACCTTGACAAGAGTGACACCAGAATCCTTGAAGCTCTTCAGCAACTCGGCCTTGGCAGGATCGGCTGGTGCCGGGTCGCGAACCAGCGCAAATGTCGGGTGGCCCAACCGTGCACTTGCTGATACCACAAACTTTCCGATGTAACCAGTACTGCCGATGATCAAGATTTTGGATTTGTCAGATGCAGATGCCATGTTGCATGCACTGAGAGAGAGAGGAACTTAATTTGTTGTTTTAGAAGAGGTATTGGGTCAGGAACTGAACTGATTTTTGTGAAAGAGTTAGACATGTGGCTTTTTATAAGAAATGAGATCTAAGGAGCAAGTGACATGTGGCTGTTGGCAACTGGCAAGTGATGCTTAAAATATGCCGATTTTTTTATTAATAGAAGAAAAAATATATATATAAATAAAGATACATTTTTACGAAATGTTGATACATAGAAAGAATGGGACAGACATTTTCCTCCTGCTATAATATTGAGGAGGAGGGATCTAAGTTATAATCATTTTTGAATTACAACAAATTATAACAATTATTTTTTATATTTTCAAAGTTTAAATCATCGATTCAAATCGTTAGATGTGATCTCTACAATAAAATGTGTTTCGAGACCAAATTTTATATTTTTTGAAATATTTTTACTATTTATTGAGATGGATACAAAAACTAGTCAAATTTAGATTATTAAATTTTGTACTCATCTTAATAAATAATAAAAAAGTTCTAAAAAAATAAAAAATTTAGTCTCCAAACACATTTTATTGTAGAGATCACATCTAATAATTTGAATCGACAATTTAGACTTTAAAAATATAAAAAATATTTGTAATATCTCGTTGTAACTCAAAAAATTTTATAACTTGATCCTCCTCTAATATTAGACAGGATAGTCTATTCTGTCCGCTACAGATTTTATTTTATGAGCGATTTATAATAAAACAAGCGGATATTGTAGCGGACGGAATAGCCTATCACGTCCGCTGATATAGCACAGCACTACAGCAGACGGAAATTGTACTCATATTAAATTAAAAAATGTATCAATATGTTTTTTTTTTTTTTTTTTGATTTGAGTATCAATATGTTATGAATATGTACTGTTATTTTGATATTTTTTTATTATTTATTTTATTAATAAAAAAAATTGGTGAAATATGACTTGATGACGACATCGATCTATCAAGAGATTAATTAATAGAATGAACAGACGCGGAACTAGAAAATTTTAACATGGGCTAAAAATTAAAATGCAAAATAATGCGGTGTACTGAAATTGAATCCAAATTTTTTACAGTTATAAAATAAGCTCTAACTATTGGACTATAAATTTACACGTAATATTTTATGAGAGAAGCTAAACTATATAAAATATTCTACCAAAATAAAATTTAATTAAATTTTAATATATATAATTACAATTTTAAAATCATAGTGATGACTTATTCACCGATAATTGATATGTTATTTGTTTGTATTTTTAGGCATAATTAATTAGTGGTGATCTGATTGGCAATTATTCTTTTAAATAAAACGGTGAAAGTCAAACTTAAAAAAAAAATTATAAACCATAATTTAAAAAAAATCTTATGAAACCAACATGATTATTTTTTTTTACAAAAATCATAAGAACTGAAATGCCATTTTGGTTTTGAATTTTTTTTAACCGAAATGACAATTCAATCTCAGGTATTTTTACAATTTTTTAACGTATTTTTTTCTCGAAATCTATGAAAATAGCTGAAACCGAAATGTCATTTCAGTTTTATAATTTTTGCAAATAAATAAATAAATAACCATGTTGGTTTCATAAAAAACTTTTCTCTAATTGTAGTTTATAAAAAAAAACTCCAAACTTACTATCTTACATTTAATATTCATAAAAGATCCACATCCGAATTTCGATCTCACAAGTCACAACTAGTGTATTTATACTCGGGCAGGTACGGGTACCCCGGGTATATCCGAGTCGGGTACGGGTACGTCTCGGGTACGGGTATCTCGGGTATATTTCTCAAAATCCATACCCTACCCGTTCTATACCCGTACCCGTGTACCCTTGACTGGTAGGGCGGGTACGGGTATTTTTTTTTTTTTTTTGCTGTTTTTTTCTGATTTTTTTTGTTTCTGTTTTTTTCTTGATTTTCTTTTTTGTTTTTTTTTTCTAGTTTTTTTGTTGGTTTTTTTGCTTGTTTTTTTTGTTGGTTTTTTTTGGCTGGTTTTTTTGTTTCTGTTTTTTTATTTCTGTTTTTTAATTTCTGTTTTTTTTTTTTTAGATTTATTTTTGTAAATGTTAGATTTATTTTGAATATGTTAGATTTATTTTTGAAAATGTTAGATTTATTTTAAATAGGTTAGATTTAATTTCTGTTTTTTAATTTCTGTTTTTTTTATTTCTGTTTTTTAGATTTATTTTTGTAAATGTTAGATTTATTTTGAATAGGTTAGATTTATTTTTGAATATGTTAGATTTATTTAAAAAACATAAATTAAATCTAACCTATTCAAAATAAATCTAACATTTTCAAAAATAAATCTAACCTATTCAAAATAATTCTAACATTTTTAAAAATAAATCTAACCTATTCAAAATAATTCTAATATTTTTAAAAATAAATCTAACCTATTCAAAATAAATCTAACATTTACAAAAATAAATCTAAAAAACAGAAATTAAATCTAACCTATTCAAAATAAATCTAACATTTTCAGAAATAAATCTAACCTATTCAAAATAAATCTAACATTTACAAAAATAAATATAAAAAGCAGAAATTAAATCTAACTTATTCAAAATAAATCTAACCTATTCAAAATAAATCTAACATTTACAAAAATAAATCTAAAAAACAGAAGAAGAAAAAAACAGAAATAAAAAAAAACAGAAACAAAAAAACATAAATTAAAAAACAGAAATAAAAAAATAGAAACAAAAAAACAGAAATTAAATCATGGCATTGGGTGGGGGGGAAAAACTGAATTTTGAATTTTAAATTCGGATGAACAGTACTCGGATATTGGGTACGGATAAATTCGGGTAGGGTATGGTCGGGTATTGGTCCAAAAAATTGGGTCCGGCCCCATTTTTGCCCATACCCGCGTACCCAAGTACCCGACCCATACCCAAGCTCGGGTACAGGTACCCCAGGCGGCAGGTACGGACGGATATACCCGTTAAGGGTATTGTTAATACTCTAGTCACAACCACTTTCTACACAAAGAGAGTTATATTTTATCATCTAACAAAAAATAGTAGTCGTACTGTTGGGCCTCCAATATTTTTCTCTCTTTACCTCCCTCCCAATTGATTGCTCTATTTTCTTTCTTTCGGAATTTTTATTAATACTCAAAAATAATATGAAGTTACTGAATCTATCCACTTTTTTGGTGGAATTCGAAAATTGCCCCTTCTGATGACTAAATAACCAGACTAAAACCAACTTTCTGGTGATTTAGTCACCGGATCCAAAATACAATGTCCGGTTATTAAATAACCAAAAAGTAGTATGTTTCATGTTTGTTTGGCTTTTTTTTTACAAAACAGCAATTTTTAAATTTTTTATTTTTTGTATTGAAATATTAGAAATATTAAATATATTTTCTTGAAAATAGATTGAATACAATATAATTTGATTTATTAGAAAGACTGCAAACGAATAATCTGGATCAACATTTTTCAGACCTGATTTTTCGCGGCTGTAAGAAAAATTAATATATTTTTGTATGTGTTATTGGAAAAAAAAAATGCTTAGATTCTGACAAAAGTCACTTCTGGTAATACATAAAATATTGTCATCCTTCTAGTACATTTGATTTATAGAAAATTGTATCTATCTATTTAAAAAAAAGAAAAACTTTAAGTTATTAAATGATTGATATTCAAAAAGAATTCTCATACAACTTATTAGAAATTAAATATACTAGAAGGATCACAATATTTTATGTATTACCTAGAAGTGACTTTTAAACCGCGATCAATAACTCACATTCAGAACATTTTTGTTTCTCAATAACACATAAAAAATATATTAATTTTTCTTACAGCCGTGAAAAATTCGGCCTGAAAAATGTTGATCCGGATTATTTGTTGTAGTTTTTCTAATAAATCAAATTATATTGTATTACATCGATTTGCAAAGAAATATATTCAATATTTCTAATATTTCAATAAAAAATAAAAAAAATGTTTTGTTAAAAAAAAAAATTACTAAATAACTGGTCAAACAAAAGCAACTTTCCGGTTACTTAATAACCAGACACTCCTCAAATTTCCAATTATTCAGTAACTGAACAGTTTTTCGAGATCCAAAAATTAGATAACCGGAAAGAAGGTCTATATCTGATTATTTAGTAACTAGAAGGGATATTATTTAAAATCCATTCAGAAACTAGGCAGATTTTGTAATTTCGTATTTTTTTTTTTGGTATTTATAAAAATTTCGGTTCTTTCTTTATCCTTTCCTTCTACTGGCTGGACGTACAATTAATTTGACAAAATCGTTACTTAATTTACTACTTGAATTGATTCCATTGGCCCGGTTAATGAGGAATTCGTCTCCTCTGCATTAACTCGAAAAGGGGTATCTTTTGAGTTAATCCATCTCAATTATCTGATTTGTTTTAAGATTTATACGGATTTGCACTAATATTAAAGTCCCTCTAAGATATAAGCAAGAGTCAGATTGGCTCCGTTTAAAATAAGATGATTGATATTCAATAACTCAAAAGATTTCCTTTTGAGTTAATTTAGAGGATACACATTCGTTAATAAGAGACTCACGGTTAAGATTTTATTTGGACTTGAGATCCGGTGCTTTTCTTTACATGCTATTTTCGTGCTCTTCTCTCTATCTCTCTCCTCTTACTTTAGGATCCACATGATTCACTTTCTCTTTCTTTCCTTCTTTGAAGAGGGATATAGAGAGAATATGGATCCCAATAGTTTAACCCAATAACATATATAATTGTCAAATTTAATAAAAATAGTCGAGCAGCTTCAAAGATATTAGGAGCACCGTACCAGTATTTATAGCAGAAATTAAGGGCCTCGAAGTTTAATTATTATTTTCTATCTTTAATGTGGGACATGTGATCACTTGCCAAAATATATTTGTCAATCTTACCATTATTTTCTTAAATCAATAACATATGAATTGAAAAAAATAAAATTATAAGTGCCATACGGTGCATCGTTTACGTGGCAATCCAAATTCTTATTACTAAATTAAGTTCTAATCATTAATTTAATTTAATTTTAGTGTTAATTAAATTGATCGGCATGCAATGCCATCTCTTCTCTTTCTTAATAATAATAATAATAATAAATAAGCTAAATATAGAGTAGAACTAGGGTGCTCTTAAGCTGATCAAAGTTTTGATGAGCTTAACTCTAAAACTTATCAAATTGATTTCAAATAACGAATCCGAACCGTTAAAATCCGCCTACCTTATGTGTGATGCATCTACATGTGAAATTTTTCAACATTCAAATTAATTTAGTACAAAGTCAAACGGTAAAAAAATGTTTAAAAATGAATGCACTAAAATTAATTTATTAACCTTCTAATTTTGACCGCTTGACTTTATACTAAATTAATTCGAATGTTTCAAAATTTCATATGTAGATGCATCACACGTAAGGAAAGCGGATTTCAACGATTCGGATTTGTCATTTAAAATCAATTTTATAAGTTTTAGAATTAAGCTCAGAAAAACTTTGATGAGCTTAAGAACACTCTAGTTCTACTCCTAAATATATATTAAAACAAAAATTGCTCATGAATATAGCGTCCTCTTAAACTAACTGCTATCACTACAGACACCTTGAGTCAAATGTTCAATACAGGTAGGCTAAAACATATTATACATGGGTTAGGGCCACCTTGTCAGGATTTACACCGGTCCATAGACCGTTAGGGTTATTGACATCCAAACTTACCATAACTTGACCAACTGTTATAATAGTCTATGAACTGTTATAACGATCCACACTAATTTCTGAGATCTAGAAAAGGTCGTTATAGCTTGTGCACTTGAACTTCAATATTATATTTAATCTCAAGCTTATTTAACCAATATACAAACTCTTAGAGTGATCCTGTGAGATCAACCCTTTACACTTATTCCTTGAGCCTTTATTGCTCAACCTTAGAGCCTTTGTTGCTTACTTTGTTATCTTGAGTCTTTAGTGCTCCTTGAGCCATTTGCATATTCGGGCCATGTAACTTCTAAGAAAACTATAAGGACTTGCTAGTTCCACCTTGTACTCATTTCTTATTGGGTAAAGAAAAGCACACCATTTCGAAGATTGCAGGCCCCGGAGATGTAAGCGTTAGTGTCGAACTCTGTAAATAATTCTCGTATCAAGTGTTTCTAAAGTTAAAAATAACTTATAGTTTAAATTCAAGTTATTCTAATTTCTGTCAAAAATAACTTATAGATACGCTAGATAACTTAGAATAAAAAATTATAAAAAAAAAACATATTCATCCCCTCTCTGAGACTCTAAGTGCCTTTGAAACCAACAATAAACACTCCTATATAAAAGTTAAAATAAACTGAACCAATCAATTTTAACCAAAAAAAACCGAACGCTTTCAGTTGATTTTTAACCAATTAAACAGGAACTGATGAAAACCCCTGCGCACAAATTAAAAAAAAAAAAAAATCTATCCACATCTATCCACTGCCCATATCATTGATTAGCGGTTCCATAACCAATTATTTTTAAATAAAGTACATCCATTTGAATCAATAAGATATTAATTGCGCAACTAGGCCATTATATACATGATAGACGCTTAATTGTTTTTACCAAAAAAATTGGTAGATAAGAAAATTTGGATTATTTTTAAATAGTAATCTTTATTTACAACAACAACAATCAGACTTTCAGTTTTAGATAAGTTGGAATTGACTAAAAATAAAACTTAATCGGTGTAATTTTTATCCATCTAAAAAAAAAAATGTTACAATGTAAAATTTGATTTCCATGTACATATAATGTTAAATAGTTTAAATTAACTCTATGAACTTTATAAACAGACATGAAGTAAATTTAGTTAAAGTTCACTAAACTTTGTCATTTGTTACGAATTAGTCACTCAAATTTGATTTATTCATACGTAATCAGTGAACTTTTCATTTCTTCTAATCAAATTACTATATAACTCTTTTCATCCAAAAAAATACTAAAATATAAAATGATTTGGACGGAATGAGCATATTCAATTAGTATTTTGGACGGAATGAACATATGTTAATATTTTGAATAAAAAAAATTGCAAAGTGGCTTGATTGGAAAAAATAAAAAATTAATGACTTTGGATAAACAAATCAAACTTGAATGACCAAAGGACAAAGTTTGGTGACCTACGATAAAATTTACCCTAAAACATATATAACCCTTGCTTCATAAAGGAGTCTGGCTAATATGGCACCGGTGTCATATGACACTAACTTCAAAATTGATTGAATAGATTACAAATGACTAATTCAAACAGTTCAAACTTATTTACTTTATGAGTGCTACGTTTATATGTAAATTTTTTATATTTTTAAGTTATTTTATATCAAATAAAGCGATAAAAATATTGAAAAATGAATGTGTTAAAATTAACTTCAAAAATTATTTTGAGAAATAGGAGGTAGCATAATTGGCTAGAAAAATGTCATAGAGTTGTTATACCCAGAGATTGAGAGTTCGATTCCCCCCTCACGCTTGACTTAATACTAAATAAATTCAAAAAATTATAAACTTTGCATGTAAACGCACAACTAATAAAATAGATCGATTTGAACAATTCAATATATTTTGAAATTAGTGTTATATGGATTGAAATGACACTAATATTATACTAGTTAAGACTCTTCATAAATCAATACAGTATAATTCTTTCTCTCTCTAATATATATTTGGTGTTTTGTAAAAATCATTATATTTATCAAATTTTCCGTAATATGCCATAGATGATTTAGCACGCAAAGCATATGCAACCCGGAAGAATCGGACTTGGTTAATTAGATATTGAGCTGCTGGTGTCGAAGTTGCGTGGGAAAGTTGCAAGGTGAGCAAATTGAGCAAGTGGGAATATCAGAAACAAGTTAAAAAAATCGCCGACCGGATCAACTTATATTATTCTTTAAAGTCTTCAGATCTGAATCTGTAATAAGCTTTCTTTGTTTGAAATAATAGTACAATAAGGGAAACGATTAAGAAAATAGAAATCTTGCGGTCTACATATTAACAACATGTCATCTTCATTAAAGTAATTAATGCAGTTGCAAATAACGAAAATAACGAAGCGCCAATCGAACGCAGCTGTGTTGGACACTTGGATAATCAGATCGGACATACCATATTGAGGCAACACGGATGTTAACAAGTAACGGCCACATATAATCCGGCGAAAGAAGTCAAGCTTTGACTCGTTAAACCCAACGCCTCCACGTGGATGTTTTGATTTAAATTTTCCAAGTTGAAGTATGGTAATCCTTATCCTCATAACTGATCAGATGGGGTAAGCTGCTCGGCTGGTCTCATTGTTATACATCACTCATTAATTTACTAAATTTTAAGATACCAAGTTTCCCCTTGTGGTTTGTATTGATTAGCATACTTTAAAACATAAAAATTAAATTCATGTACTTGACAAAGTGCGTATTTTATGTAGGAGAGGGTTTAAATGCACTCAATTTTTTGTGCACTCAAATATACTCTATTTTTCAAATCTTTTTTTTTTCTATTTTCAAAGTCCAAATAGTTAATCCGAACCGTTAGATGCGATCTATATATTAAGATGTGCTTGGAGACCAAATTTTATATTTTTTGAAATTTTTTTACTATTTATTAAATCACTTTGAAAATCGCTAATCCAATGGTCCATAAAATGAAAAATCAGCGATTTTCAAAGTGGCTTAATAAATAGTAAAAAAAAATTCAAAAAATGTAAAATTTGGTCTCCAAGCACATCTTAATATATAGATCGCATCTAACGGTTCGGATTGATTGTTTTGACTTTGAAAACGGAGATAAAGAATATGAAAGATAGAGT
Organism: Carex pumila; assembly: GCA_033356055.1. Lineage (NCBI taxonomy): Eukaryota > Viridiplantae > Streptophyta > Magnoliopsida > Poales > Cyperaceae > Carex > Carex pumila. Next base: position 223,474 of record JARJHM010000366.1, read on the forward strand.
GCATTTGAACCCTCCTCTTTTATGTATTATATTTTGAGTGTAAATTCGAGTCCCACTGATAACGACTTCGAACTCCATACAAAAAATTTTAAATAAAATATTTTGGGTGTAAATTTCCAACCATGTTCAGAAATCAGAACTATTAGATATTTTTTTACTTGTGTTTTGTTGTTTTAATATCAACTTACTTGTGGTTTGTTGTTTTAATATAAAATTTAGTGCTAATTAGTATAAACCGTTTGATGTTTTTCTCATTTGAACGGATAGGTTCAATGAAATCGTTGGCATCGATCGCCCCCACTTGTATAAAAAAAATGCACGATTCCAGGGCTTGCATCAGTACGTGGCAGTGGCAATAAGCTAATGATTTCAGTTACGCGAGTTCCACGTGAAATATTATAGCATTGATTAAATGAATGTACATGTGGATGTATAACAGCATTGTCAGGAAAAATCGAATTTTTTTAGTTACCACTCCAATAAATTAAAATTAAATGATTACTATATGGTTAGTCTGAATTTTATTTCTACCATCTTCGTAGACTGAGTCGATGCACAGATCTCGATTAAAAAGTGAAATCATCATCAAACAATTAAAAAGTGAAAGATTAACTTAATTATATTTTTTTTCCTAAGAAAACTATCTTTGCCGACGATGAAGTTTGGTGTAAATACATGGGTTGCAAATTAATAGTTACACAGATCTACCCATTTTGTTTCTAAAAAAAAAAGCAAAACCAAACTTCAATTTCGGTTTTCAAAAAAAAAAATGGTTTAATCCAAATGTTTGGTTTTTTTCTTTTTGGTTGAATTCGGATTTTATGATTTTATGTGGCACCATAAGAGAAGAATAGACTAAATCGAGTTCAAACTTCAATTTTGGTGGTGATGATTTTTCTAACAAAAATTGTAATCAAGTTGGTTCTCGATTTTTATTTGTTTGGTAATGTTTTTTTTTTTTTTTTAAATCGACCGGCTTTGCTATTTTCCATTGAAAATTCATATTTCTGTCCTTCTACTTTTGCAAAAGCCATTGTATCCTTGAACTTGTATTTTTTTTTAATGAATTTATTATTTTTTGTCTATAAAAGTGGAAAAAAGCACACCGATCAATGAAACCAATATATGTTGCTATACGGATGTGGTACCAAATGTAAAACTAATTAAGAACACTAGTGAAGTTAAAAGTAAAAAATAAAAAATACCCGAAGTTGCCAATGAACACTTAGTTCAGGTCTAGACCAAGTGTTTTATACTTCACAAGATTTTTCAAATTTCCGTGACAAAGTCATGTATTGATTCAGATACATTGTATGGATTCAGTCAAATATACTATATAAAAGTATTTTGTAAGTATTACCTTACCACCAACAATGATTCAACTCGGACAATATCACATTTTGTTATTTTTATTGCAATGAGAATAAGTTATTTTTTAAACAAGCAATTCGAAATAAATTTGAGTTAAAATAACTAGGGAATCAAACTTATTTGACTTATTAGAACAAATTATTAAAAAAAAAAAATAGAACAACCTATTCTAATAAGACAAACACCAATTTTATTATTCTAGCTATTCTAATATTTTATTTAAAATAATAACTAATGGATTTGAGCAATCATCCAAATAAACTAGTGGGTTTGAGCAATCATTCAAATAATAACTTTTTTGTTTAAACAAATCACTAAACACCTTTAAGCAAATTCAAACAAAATTTATTTTAGAACTCATAATTCAGAGTAAAACAAACTAATGAAAACAAATTAGTATTAATTCCAAACATTGATATTCAAAAAAGTGTGTATTTTGTACCTATCTCCAACTGAAATTCTGGATCTACCTCTGATACTAATAATCAAGTCTGAAGTGAAGCATGACTTCACATTTAAAAATCTATAAATAATTTCTTAATGAAATAGTGCTTACTTTTTATTTCAAGCATTTCATCAAACACTTTAATGACATTAAACTATTGTTATCTATGGATAGTACATACTTCAAATGCTAGAAATCAACATACAATCCAATCATCTTGTTTCATGAATTTTATAGATTAGAGATAAAAGAAATATTATTTATGAACTGAATTTAACAATAAGTTTGACAGCTTACCTCTTTTTGATGATCACTCATTTGAAGTTTGAATCTTTTAGGGTAGATGAAAAATATGAATATCGTTTTGCTTCACGGATGTAGTTCGATCTCAAATCAGGTACCTCAATTAATCCCCAGTCGACTACTTATTTTCCCTTAACCCTGATAGGATTTGATTTTTTTTTTTTTTTTGCAACCGATAAAGGAAGCGCTTAGAATCAATACCACAAAAATTTAATTTTGTTCTGTATTTCTCTCCAATTTGATCAAAGAGCAATTTGGAACTGAACATTTCCACATTAGTGTACAAGACGAAGAGTAACCTGGCGTACCAGACGAAGAATGCTTTGGAATTTATTCATTTTCATTTATTTCCTATTTCATAAAAGTGGAGATGTAGCCTGTCAACTCATTTTTTTTTCCCTCTTTTATTAACTCTTCTTCTTAATTAAGTCGGAAAGAATGATTATAGACAACACATGAATTTGAGAAGCAAGCTTTCTCTCAGCGTCGAAAAATTTAATGCATGCCCTTAAAGTGACATGACTATGTGAATTAGGGTCATATTCGGCAACAGAGATTAGAGTGTTGCAGCTTAAGAGTTTAAGCTGTACTAAGAAAGATATGTTCAGCTAACAAAGACTTAGAGTAATGAAGCTTAAGTATATAAAGATGCTAAAGAAAGGCTCTAAGAAAGCACTTTTTCCTAAGCCTATGTTTTTTTTGGCTTAAGAATTTGCTCTAAGGAAGCTTAAGAAAAGTGTTCTAAGCTTGTCTAAGGAATTGTCGTTTGGCTAGCTTAAGCAACTAAGAAAGCTAAAGCCACTCAAAGAAGATTAAAGCCTTGTTGCCGAACATGATCTAGATGATTAGGTCTTATATTTTCTCTCTTTCTTAGCATCATAAATTTTATGTACACTTTGGAAGAAAGCATACGCATTGGTCCTAGTTAGTATGCCTAGCAATCTTATGAAAACAAATAAGGTATAAGGTATTGTCTAGAGAAAGAAAAATATGACATGATCTATGACACTGGCAAACAAGATATGACTTGGTCACGTCATGTCACGATATATGGTCAAAATTTATTTTAACGTGATATGATGTAACGTGACTAAAATAATAGAGGACAGTCATGTCACGCGTTTAATTATGTTTCAAGTTCAAGTCAGTTCAAAGAAAATAATAACAATATATATCAAAATAAGAAATTATTACAAATAAATTATGATTAAAAAATAATATTGAAAATTTTAATTACATAATATGTCACATAACATGACCGGAATAATTTGTGTAGCGTGACCAAAATTTTTTTCTCTAAAAATAATAACGGAGGACAATCACATCACACAGACGGTCACATTGACCTAACACAAATTTCCTTCTCTAATATTGTCTTGTGAAGTCAATAAGGCATAATAAAATGGATCACGGGCCTGATAAACAGTAACTACTTATTTGGAGCCTTTTATCTACAGTAACTATTTATGGGTTCCCATTTCCCTTTTTCTTTTTGCTCCAACATTTATTGCTTCTACGTACGGCCCAACTCGACATATAACTAATAAATAATAATAGTATAATACAATACTGTACCTTCTTTCCTTCTTAGCCGAACTCATATTACCTGAGGTAACAGAAACTTTTATGTTTAGATCCGGACCGTCCGATCTGCTTGGCACGATATTGAAGGGCCCCATGCATTCCACCTCCTCGGGCCGGATTGACCCTAATTCTGATCGGACATGGACGTCTCTTTCCTTCCTTTGCCCCCTTGTAGCTGTAGCCTTGCCTTGTCGGGAAAACCAACGTTACGAGGGGTTCTTTGGTAAATTAAATTGCTTTCTCCTCCTCCCCCCCTCTCTCTCAGCTCTCAACTCTTTAAACTCTCCAGTCGGAAGGAATTAAGCGATGAGCGCCAATGGACATGGAAATGGAGGGATGAACGGAGACAACAATTGGAGGGTTTTCATCTCCAGCGACATCAACCATCCCGTCTCCATTCGCATCGACCGCCTCGATGGCCTCCTCCCTTCCCTTTCCGCTCCCTCCTCTCCACTACCAGGTCAGGTCATGCCTTGCTCTCTCTCTCTCTCTCTCTCTCTCTCGCTTTCTCTCTCTCTCGCTTTCTCTCTCTAGTCACCTCTTAATTGGGGTAATTTCATTCTTTTTGCGTCTAGGTTTGGATTCATGGCCTGAGAAGAGAATTCCTGAGCTGTTTGTGGAGTGTGCTTTGTACATAGATGGCGCTCCTTTTGGATTGCCTACTAGAACTAGGTTTTTCATTTCTTCATTACAACAGAATTACATGTTTCAAACTCTGCATGCATCTGATTTTAATATTATCATAATTTTGTTAGGTTAGAGTCGTCGGGGCAACCCTACTGTTGGAATGAGACTCTAACATTAAGCACAAAATACCGTGACTTAACCTCTCATGCACAACTAGCATTCACGGTATGTATCAAATTATACATATTCAGACTGGTATTGAGGTTGTCATACTTGATAATAAAATCTATGAGGGTGTGATTTAGGTATGGGATGTGTCAGGTGGGTCTGATGATGGTTTGATTGGCGGTGCAACTGTATTTCTGTTCAATAACAAAAGGCAACTCAAGGCTGGGAGACAAAAGTTACGACTTTGGCTTAAGAAAAAAGCAGATGGAAGAATTCCCACTTCTACCCCTGGCAAGGTTTTCTATAAACATTCTCTTTGTGTGTTTTTGTTTGTGGCAAATTGAATTCATCATTGTATTGTACAAAGATTATCTTAACTGGTAAACCGGTTATCCCCATTTTTTTTTTTTAAAGATTGAAATCTTTTATATTAATAAACATATAGGTACCGAAGCAAGAGAGAGGTGAAGTAGAGAGATTGGAGAGATTGGTGAACAAATATGAGAGAGGCCAGATACAGCGAATTGATTGGCTTGACCGGTTAGCCTTTAATGCGATAGATGAAATCAAGAAAAAGGAAGGAAATAAGCCTGAAAATTCCCATCTCAGTCTTGTTGTTGATTTTTGTAGCTTTGAACACCATGTTGTTTTTCAGGTTAGTATATACTTTTTTCAACAACAAATTTCGGTTGAAATTCAAAATGTTGGATATGAAATTATCACAACTAGAGCAAGTTTTAAAATATACAATAGGTTTTGGTCCAAATGATTCAAACTGAGAATTTAAAAAATAAAACATTGGCCGAAACAGGACCAGAGGCACTGAACCTGACTGGCTGGTATCGAGAGATTGACATTTTTTTTATTGGTACAAATATTGAAAAATGCCTTTTAAAATTAAATTGTTGCTATTTCCTTGTGATTTTACCATGTAGGAACTAGGGGCAAACTATTTGGCATCGTCTCCTGTTACATCAACAAATGAGATAGTGACAGTGTGGGACCCAGAGGTTGGCCGAACAAACCCATCAGAGCACAAACAGTTGAAATTGGCCAGGAGCTTGAATCGTGGCATTGTTGATAGGGATCTCAAACCTAGCATAAATGAAAGGAAGTAAGTACTATGTACAATTTTTCATATCAGTAGATATTTTGCACTTGGGTACTAATGCCAATCATATAGGTGATATGAATTGTTATTCTGCATTTTTCAATTTATTTTAATACCATAATTTTTTTTTGGCCTTGCATAGGTCGATACAAAAGATATTAAAATATCCTCCGACGAGAACCTTAAGTGGGGAGGATAGACAGCTGTTATGGAAATTTCGATTCTCTCTGATGTCTGAGAAAAAGGCTCTCACCAAGTTTCTTCGTTCGGTTGAATGGAGTGATGTTCAGGTTTCTACTTACTATTTTCTTTTCTATTGTTATATAAACTCGACAATTCCTTATGTGCCCCTTAAAAAAGAAGGTACATCTTTGTTTTGCTCTATAAACAGGAAGCGAAACAAGCAGTTGACTTGATGGGAAGGTGGGAAACAATAGATGTGACAGATGCCTTAGAGCTTCTCTCTCCTCTTTTTGAAAGTGAAGAGGCTAGTGCATATTTTTTAAAAGCTCTCTTATTATTGTTTTTTCTTTCTTCTCCTTTAGTTATTCCTTTTTTTTTCTCTTGGGAATGGGGCATTAGGTACGTGCATATGCTGTAAGTGTACTAGAAAGAGCAGATGATGAAGAGTTACAGTGCTATCTACTACAGCTGGTACAAGCACTTCGCTTTGAGAGATCTGACAAGTCTCACCTTGCTCTCTTCCTAATCCAACGATGTACTTTCTTCTTTCCTTTTGTTACTGTTATCTTATTAATGTTATCTTTTTACAGTGAACTGGAAATGTGCATCTATTTTTTTTCAGCATTATCAAATATAGAGATAGCAAGCTTCCTAAGGTGGTATGTGTTGGTAGAACTTCGCGACGATCATGTTTATTCAAAGCGCTTCTATTGTACCTACGAAATGCTAGAAGATAGTATGATTAAGGTACTTGCAAATTTTCATTATAAATTATATTAAGTTTGAAAGAAGTTTTATAACATGTATTTGAATTGGAATAGCTGGAGGCAGTTGGGAATGGAGATGAAGATGGATTCAAGATGTGGCAGAGCCTGGTTCGTCAGAACGAATTGATAGCCCAGCTATGTTCTATTATGAAAGACATAAAAAAGGTCAGTGGTGGGACCCAGAAGAAAATCGACAAGTTGCGCCAACTCCTCTCTGGCCTTCTCAGTGAGCTCACATATTTTGATGAGGTGCTGTAGACTCTTTTTAATTTCTAAGCAATATAGTCCTATAATATAACATTTAGTATAGCTTCAAATCAAGTCATATTATTTTTGTATTATTTTTGTGTTTATAATTTGAGCATACGTGACAGCCAATTCGATCTCCTTTGGAGCCTAGCACATTAATAAAAGGTATTGTGCCACACGAGTCTTCTATTTTCAAAAGTGCTCTTCATCCTTTGAAATTGACATTTCGCACCGAAAATGGTGGCACTAGTAAAGTCATTTTCAAGAAGGGAGATGACCTTCGCCAAGATCAACTAGTACGTATGATTATTTCTTATTATATGATCATGTGAAGAAGATAATAGTGTGGTACGCTAGATTATTATTATTTGTATTAAAATAAATGTGTGGTGAGCAGGTTATACAAATGGTGTCTCTGATGGATCGGCTTCTAAAATTGGAAAATCTGGACTTGCATTTGACTCCGTACCAAGTACTTGCCACTGGACAAGACGAAGGCATGCTACAATTCATTCCCTCCAGTACTCTTGCACAGGTAGGTACCTCCCTCAGTTCATTCCATTTACAAATGGGTTCTTCCATTAACATAGTTGTTTTTGGATGGATAGATATTATCAGAGAATCGTAGTATCATAGCATATCTACAGAAGTTCCACCCTGACGAGGAGGGACCATTTGGCATAACTGCACAGTGCCTCGAAACTTTTATAAAGAGCTGTGCTGGCTATTCTGTTATTACCTACATTTTGGGGGTCGGTGACAGGTTTGTACTTGTACTCTCTCTCTCTCTCTGTCTTTTGAAAAACTTGACAACGGCTGTCAAGTTTGTAGTAATAAAAAAAATGGTCAGTACATCAATCATCCACAAGCAACTATTACATTCGATTTTGATAGCACTATACACATAAAAAAACCCGTGCCCAAACCCACTCTCTCTCACGTGCACATGCTCCCATGTTTACTGAATCCCCTGAAGAAAACCAACCTATAATAAACTGAAATTAGACTGGAATATCTTTTTGAAAAATATTTTGGTAAAACTTGTTACAGGCATCTAGATAATCTCCTATTAAGAGATGATGGTCGGCTGTTCCATGTGGATTTCGCATATATTTTGGGGCAAGATCCAAAGCCCTTTCCTCCTCCAATGAAACTTTGCAAAGAGATGGTTGAGGCCATGGGTGGTGCCGAGAGGTCCCTCTTCTATCTCTTTCAGTTCTTGCAATTGGGCACTTCATATTTTGTCTACTATTTTCTTAACATTAATGTATTTTATATTTTTGGGACAATGCAGTCAGTACTATACAAGGTTCAAATCATATTGTTGCGAGGCATACAATATATTGAGAAAATCGAGTAATTTGATATTGAATCTGTTTCATCTCATGGCTGGTTCGAACATCCCTAATATCGCTTCCGACCCTGAGAAAAGTATTTTGAAGGTCTTGAACTCTCTTTCTCATTTTTCTTCATAAATTCATATTATATTTTCCTATTGGTATGATTTTCACATCTTATTATTACTAGAACAATACTGATGTATATTATTTTTTATTTTAAATTTCTGGACTGATAGCTTCAAGAGAAATTCAGGTTAGACCTAGATGATGAGGGGGCAATACATTTCTTCCAAGATTTAATAAATGACAGCGTGAGTGCTTTATTCCCCCAAATGGTTGAAACCATCCATAGATGGGCTCAATACTGGAGATAATGTACCTTCTTGTGTCAATTGCCTCGTAATATTAACTTACACATCTTATAGATAGATATCCAGTCATATCATGATTAATACACCTGACATGGAGATTAGAATAAAAAGTTGGAATATTTTTTGTTCTAGTTGTGTACTAATTACAAATCAAAACTTTTCTTGTACATAATGTATATAGTTTTTATGAATCTTTTTTATTGTGGCTATTATCCAGTCTATTACGATAGTGTGTATTTGTGAAAGTGCGCGATGTTGCCTCGTTTAAAAAAAATGTTTATATGGTAGCAACTTGGCATCAACTAATGACAAGCGAGATGAAGTGAGAGAACATTTGATAAAGCATCGATGATTAAAGAGCTAAAATTCGTGCAGTTTCTCGTGCAAATACAAAACCAGATCGTTAATTTGAACGATCATATACAAAACATACTCATTTCTATATTCAACTAAGCACCAAATTAAACAAGCATCATAGTTGGGATCTAAAATATTTTATGAGGGTAAATTTGATATATCGAGACTTAAAAAGAACTACTATTTGTCTAATTAGTATAGTTAAAGATGCATCTAAAATTACATAGTATAGGCCTATCAGTCTCCGGAAATGTAACTATAGAATATTCAGCAAGGTCTTAGCTAGCAGACTCAATCCGGTTTAAATATAATTGGACATGATAAAGGTATAACTATTGAGATTGAGATTTCTAATATGCAAGACTTGATATTATTGTTTCACTTTGACAAAGGCAGACGTGAAACAGTGGATCATTTATTTCTTTAAAAGAGTTATTTGAGGTGAAATATATCACAATGTTGATGGTTGTGCAGCTTCCACTATATTATTCTGTGCTCAATCAGTTTAAATTAAGGATTAACCTATAAACAAAATCTAATTCCTTTTCTCAGGATAACATTTTTTCAATGAAAATAACAACATTATTTATGCGAATTAGTACTCTAGACCTAATGATACTAAAGTAAGCATCAAAGTTTCCAAGTTTTTTTTTTTCTTTTTTTTTGTTCCAAAGCCGAAAATCTTCCCATTATACTTGTACGAGAGAATGCGATTCTTTCCCCCGTAGACGGTGATTATGCCTAATTTATTTCGATGTTGGGATGAATATGGACAAAAATAATTCTGAAATTTCAAAGGGGGGCAAAAAAGGATAAGTTCACAAGTACACAAATGGTGACTATTGTTCGCCTTTCATAATTCTGACATCTCTGTTGACATTTATTTGCCGCATTTCATGGAGCGGGTAAATTTTCCTGCTGTTTCTTTTAACATATTTCGTTACACAAAGATGATTGCAGAATATCTAGGCCATCACTTCTGACCTGCTACTTTTTTGTTCCATTGCGATTTGCGAACAAACAAACCAACCCACATGAGAAAAAATAGATACGTAAAAAAAAAGGAACACAAATCCAAACAGCCTCCCTGCTTCAAAATCCCCGCCGGATCAGTTAGGTAATCGGAGTAACAATTCTCTTTTTAATCCCTTTTTTTTCTTCTCTTTCCATCTGCTCTCTCTCTTTTTGCTTTTAGAAATCGCCTGTCTCACTGTAGACTCATTTTTGCTTGTTTGCTGAGTTAAGGTTTACTATGCTAAAAAATAGGGGAGCCAACCAAATTAATTTGGTGTTACTAGAACAGTTACTTACTTTGTAAAGCTTCGATCTCTTGCAATTATGTAGTGGGTAGGTATGGATATGATGCATGTAAATTGTAAAGTATTAAAGCAAAACGAAGACACAAAAAAAAAGGCTTCATTTGTTACAAATGTGAGACTTTAATTTTCTTAACAGTATTTTGAGTTTGGGATATCTTCATAGTTCACAAATTAAATTGATCAGTGGAAAATTGGAATGTGCTCAGATTTGGGTCCAGCTGTGAGTTAGAAAATAATGGCGAACAACTCGAGCGAAATCAGTACTGACAGCACCACTAAAGAGAGAGAATCTGTCAAGGAAAAAGAGGCTCTGACAGGTGGGCCCAGCAAAATCCATCGGTCGGGATCGAGGCCGCAACTTGACCTTAGTGGAGCTGCAATTCATGGGAATTTTGAAGATCGAAATCCTACAATTCTCTTGCCCAACCAGTCCGATGATATTTCACATTTGGCACTTGATATTGGAGGTAATTAATTATATATATTATTTTTAAATTCTATTTCACCATATTATCTATCTGGAAAATTGGGAAATTAAAATTGTTTTTTTATCCTTTTATTTATGTAGGCTCTCTGATAAAATTGGTGTATTTCTCAAGACAAGCAGAGAGCTCAACAGATGATAGAAGGAAAAAATCACTAAGTAAAAAATTTGGGATAACAAATGGAAACAGGAGAAATTACCCAATTCTAGGCGGAAGACTTCATTTTGTCAAATTTGAGACAAGCAAATTGAACGAATGCTTAGATTTTATTTCATCTAAGCAACTTCATCGTGGCGGTATGTCAAAAATAAACAAAAAGTGTTAACTGCACTTCATTTTATTTCATCTAGGGGTTGCAATTTGATGGTAGGTTTGCTGTTAATTGTCTAAAGATGGGATTATCCAGAACAAAAATATAATTTTTTTGAGGTGGCATCACCTCTTATACTTTCTTTTGGAATTTCTTCTAATGGATGGATTCATGTTACCATATTTTTGAGGCAAAAAGAGAAGGTATAACATAACTTATTTTTAGTTTCTATTAAGGAGCTAAATTATTAGTTTTATTTTTGTTTATTAACAGATATTAGATTTAACTTTTGGTGATTTCCCCTTTCAGGGATAGACTCACCAATGTGGCGAGGGACCCCCCAAAGTGATAACATTTTAATTAAGGTACACGTAGGAGATTAATGATCACACAATTGTTAATTTTACTGTTATTAGTCTAACTACTGAATAATTTACACCAAAAAAATATGGTATTGTTCGTTTACGAAATGTTATATAACATGCCAAGTCAACAACAACAACCAAGCCTTGAACCCCAAACAAGTTGGGGTAGGCTAGAAATGAAATCCAATCACAATCATAAAATAAAGGCAAGTAGTAATAAAGTAATAATAAAAATAAAAATAAAAATAATAAAAATAAAAGTGATAGTAATTGACATGCTAAGTCAATTCTATAAAATATTTTTTGGCAAAGGCAACAGGTGGGGGGGCCTTTAAGTACGCAGATGTTTTTAGAGAAAGGCTAGGTGTTAGTTTGGAGAAGGAAGATGAAATGGGTTGTCTTGTGGCTGGTGCGAATTTCTTGCTCAAGGTATCTTTTCTTTTAATGGCATAAATTATATGTCAGTTTTTTCATTGGTACTATATATTCAAAATTTTGTATCATCCTCGGGGAAATGAATTAATCCATATGTATACTCATGAAGTTGAGTGCAAAAGGATTACTGGATTTGCAAATGTAACATATGATTTGCAAGTCCTGTATAATAATTTCAATACTTGTCTGTTTTTTTTTTTTTTTTTTTTTTCTTTTTTCTGGGTAACTTCAGTGCCAAAATAAAGATGAAAAATTGGTATAGAAGACAACAATTTTGAAAAGATATTTGCTCATGTTGTATACATATCAGGCTATACGGCATGAAGCATTTACGCACATGGATGGACAGAAGGAGTTCATACAAATTGATCAAAATGATTTATTCCCTTACCTTCTTGTCAATATTGGCTCTGGTGTAAGCATTATCAAGGTATTTACTTCTTTCCGTGTTGACAAAAGACTCACTAATTATTGACATTTTAAATCAGTGCATGTATAATGTTTTAATTCTATTTTAACAAAGGTGGATGGGTTTGGCAAATTTCAAAGAGTAAGCGGTACAAATGTCGGTGGTGGTACCTACTGGGGATTGGGCCGGTTATTAACCAAGTGCAACAGGTACTATTTAATTTTCTTGATTGATGGTTCTCTATTTATTTGATTTAAGTATAGTAAAATGTAGTGTTTGTAATACTACTTTATTTTTCTTTGGCATAGTTTTGATGAGTTATTAGAGCTGAGTCAAAAAGGAGACAACAGCCAATTAGACATGCTTGTCGGAGATATCTACGGTGGTCTTGACTATACCAAGGTGCTATATTTATATAATTTTCTTTTCAGGGAATGAAAAATCATAATGCATAATTCATTTATATTTCTTTTATTTTTTCATAGATCGGCCTCTCAGCATCAACAATTGCATCGAGTTTTGGAAAAACAATTTCAGAAAATAAGGAACTGTCAGATTATAGGCCAGAGGATATTTCTCTCTCCCTTTTGCGCATGATCTCTTATAACATAGGCCAGGTAAGGTGCTCTGATTTAGATGTTAGGTTTATTGGCAGTATAATAGGTATCTAACTTTTTGTTTCTGATGAATAGATATCATATTTGAATGCACTGAGGTATGGGCTGAAAAAGATCTTCTTTGGTGGATTTTTCATTCGAGGTCATGCGTATACCATGGATACTATCTCCTTCGCTGTTAATTTCTGGTAACATTTTGTTTTAGCATAATAGGCTCAACACTGTACCATAGGTTAATAGTTTTAATTTGCAAAAATGGGACGTATAATCTGCAAACACCCTTGGAACACATTATTATTACATTTCTTCTTTCTTTTTCATTTGTTAATTTTTACACAAGACTAATTGGGTAGGTCGAAGGGTGAGGCACAAGCTATGTTCTTGAGGCATGAGGGATTTTTGGGTGCAGTGGGAGCATTCATGAGCTACGAAAAGCACGGGCTAGATGACTTACGGGCCCACCAGCTTGTTGAGAGGTTTCCTATGGGTGCCCCTATTGTCGGTGGCAAGATTCATGGCCCACCTCTTGGAAATCTCAATGAAAAGGTATTCATATTTTATCCTTTTACTTTTCTCCCTTTTCTTTCACCATAGTTGTTTGTTTGATTTGCTCCCTTGTTTATTGCAGCGATTCATTTATTTTTAATTTTAGATAATCTTCTTAATCTTTTAATAACATAGGTAAACTTTGACTTTAGTTATGTTTTATTCACATAGAAAAGAAGAGTGAGGTAAATAATATTCTATCTTGCTATATTGATAGATATCATGGATGGAGAAGTTTGTGCAAAAGGGTACTGAAATAACTGCTCCTGTACCAATGGCGTTACCTGGTACTACTGGTATGGGAGGCTTTGACCGGCCGTCAGCTAGAGGAAACATACTTCGATCTGATGCCAGTGCTGCATTAAATATTGGGGTATTGCATCTTGTTCCGACCTTGGAGGTCTTTCCTTTGTTGCGCAACCCCAATATGTAAGCTCTTCCAAATATATATTGTGCTTAGAGTTTTGTATTAGCATGTGTACCATTAAGGCTTTAACCCAGTGCAATTTCTTTCTTGCAGGTATGAACCGAACACCATTGATCTCTCGCATAGTGAGCTTGAGTATGTTTTTGAATACACTAGCTGAAGATGTCTTACACAAGTCTTTTCCAATGTTTCGAAGATCTATTATCTTTATTCATCAATTTAATTATCCTCTCTAGGTATTGGTTCACTGTTTTGTCAGAACATTTGCCGGATCTTGTTGATAAGGTGTGTACTACGTCAACTTAAAGAAAAGCTATTTAATTTAAGTTGATTTCTTTAGAAATATTATGACTCTCTATGTCTCTGTCTCTCTCTCATCTACCTAGGCGGTTGCCAGTGAAGGTGGAACTGATGATGCTAAAAGAAGAGGAGATGCATTTGCACGTGCCTTTTCAGCTCACCTGGCAAGGTACATGTACTATTTTAGCATTAATTTATTAGAAAATTTAAAAAAATTTACTTTGTCAATTAGGAAATAAATCATGTATAGTTTTTTCGTTATCTTAGGTTAATGGAAGAGCCTACAGCCTATGGAAAGTTCGGGTTGGCAAATCTATTAGAATTGAGGGAAGAATGCTTGAGAGAATTCCAGTTTGTCGATGCTTACATCACCATCAAACAAAGGTTAGCTACTTAGCTTTTATGCAAAACAAAGTAGGTTTCTCATTATTATGGAGTAAACTTTAGTATCTCTGGAGTAATTTACCCCCATTATTTCTCTTCTTGTGCAACTATTATAACTCATAATCTTTTTCATGATCATGTCTGTTCAGAGATGCAATCTCAAGTACGATAAGACATTTCTTTTGTATTTATGAATTCTTCTCTTTCTTTGTTTGTTTCGTATAATAGGGAGAATGAGGCTTCTCTTGCTGTTTTGCCTGATCTCTTAATGGAGTTGGATAGCATGAATGAGGTTGCCTCGCCTCTCTTGGGTTATTCACTTTTTTTTCTTTTCTCCCTCTTTTCTAACTTATTTTTTATTGTAATAGGAGGATAGACTCCTGACACTGGTGGAAGGGGTATTGGCTGCTAATATATTTGACTGGGGATCTCGTGCATGTGTCGACCTATACCACAAAGGCACCATTATCGAGATTTACCGCATGAGCCGCAAGAAGATGCGACGTCCCTGGCGTGTATGCTCTGTTTTTTTTTTTTTTTTTTATTTACTTTCGCCATTTTTGAAATAAGCACCAACTTTTGGAACTTTGCTATTGCTACTGAATGTGGTTTGATTTGTTAAATTTTATTTTATTTGCCCTGCTTGCTTAGATGTTGATTTACATGTCTGATTCACTGGTTTGATTTCTTTTTTTTCTTCTTTTTTACAGGTGGATGATTTTGATACGTTCAAAATGAAAATGCTCACAGATAAGAAGCAACAGCCATACAAAAGAGCACTTATGTTTGTAGATAATTCTGGTGCTGATATTGTTCTTGGAATGCTCCCATTGGCTCGCGAGTTACTGCGCCGTGGGACCGAGGTAGCCGCACAATTTTCATTTTTTTTTCCTGGAATTTTCATGATTTCAAAAAACAAAAAATGAATGTTGGAAACTTTTGTAGGTTGTTTTGGTAGCAAATTCTCTACCGGCTCTGAATGATGTCACTGCAGATGAAATTCCTGGAATTGTAGCTGAAGCAGCCAAGGTTTGTATCTTGCTTTGTATATTTGCTCTATCAGTGTGAATTCACAGGATACCAAAATAATCAGATATTAAGCCCAATAATAAAATTCTCGGTTGAGTTTACAACTGGTTAATTTGAGTAGAACCAAGATGTTACTGAATTCACCAATTTTTTTGTGAGTTAACTCCGAATCATATCGAAATAACTTCAAACGACAAATCCAAACCATTAAAACCAATCTACTTCACGAATGATGCACTTACATGTCAATATTTTGAATTTTTGAATTAATTTAGTATAAAGTCAAGCAATAAAAAAAATAATGTTTATAAATTAATTTTAGTATGTTCAGTTTTTAGCGTTTTTTTACCGCTTGCCTTTATACTAAATTTATTCAAAAATTTATAGATTTGACCTGTAACTCATATTCGTGAAGTAGATTGGTTTCAATAGTTTGAATTTGTCATTGGAAGTCAATCCAATATGTTTTGGAGTTAAGCTCACCGAAGGGCAGCTTAAGAACACCCTAGTTCTACTTGGTTACTTCAACAACAAAAATCGATGATTCATAAAAGTGCTTACTTTCAGTGTGATGTATAAGCAACTCAACTAAGAACTAAATATTGCAAATATAGCATTGTGATACACTGAGGAGAGCAGCTGAGGCTGGAGGGTTGTTACTAGATGCAATGGCCGGTATAGAAGATGAGTCGAAGGCTACTACTGTATCGGTCCCACTAATGGTAGTTGAAAATGGATGCGGTAGCCCCTGCATCGATTTTCGCCAGGTCAGCTCTGAGCTGGCAGAGGCTGCAAAGGAGGCTGATTTGGTATGGACAAGTTCTTAATGCATTACCTTTGTTGGTGCTGGAACTCTCTAGTAATCATTACACCAAACAAAAACTGCAATTTTTTTGTTAATGCGCAGATCATATTGGAAGGAATGGGAAGGGCTTTGCATACTAACCTAAATGCTCGCTTTAAATGCGATGCTCTTAAGGTGCGCTGGTTTTATCAGATTTTTGTTTTTCTTTTGGTTGAAAGTATTTTTCTTTTCTTTGTTGGTAATTTAATTGATGGTGATATCGGTACCTGCTTTCACAGTTGGCGATGATAAAGAACCAAAGACTTGCTGAGAAGCTTTTCGGGGGCAACATTTACGACTGCATTTGCCGCTTTGAACCAACTGATTGATTTGCTATAATAGTTTACCGAATAATCCAAACTTTTTCTCAATAGTCAGGTTCTCTCTCTCTCTCTCTCTCAAAATATACTTCTGGCAAACCTTCCTTAATAATATATTTTCGAATTTTTGCAGATAAACTTGATGTTTTGTTGTTGGTGGCTTTATGAATTATGAGAACAGCGTATGAAGCTTTACAACGTTAAATTAAATTTATGTACCATGTGTAAATCAACAACCTGAAATGTATAAGAAATTTTTTCCTACAAATACATTTGTATTATTTATGAACGAAACTGGCAACACAACTAGCCACATGAAATAATACATAAAAATCAATCTGACCGCCAGGGTGTGAATACAGAATACCTATTTTGGTTTTGCATTAAAATTTATACTTTTTGCTACTAAGCTATCTTGTTTTGCACCTACTATGATTATAATAAAATAATTAGATGGGTCCAACAAGAAGCTTGCATTGACTTTTGAAACTAAAGTTACTACATACATAGACCACAATACACAATTACACACACATGCCACAATCAATAATATGGACACTTCAGCCTTATAGTGATACACATGCGAAATGTAGCCTTATTGGTGGAGTACATAGATTCCCATGTCAGCCCATAGAAAAACTCTAAATAGTTTTAAAATATTAAGCTACGTTCTCTTACATTCCATACACTAACACCAATTAAGGCGGTAGGACTCCTGGTACTGTACCACTAGAACTTGCACCACTGTCGCCTAGCCTCTTCTCAACCTTCATCAAGAGTCCCTGCATTTTCTCCACTAGATTACCTCTCACCTCAGGCTGGATGCCATCAAGGGCCGAACCAGACTCCTCTTTCTTTATCAATCCCGGCCCACCTGTCAGAGAGGAGATCATTATCTCTAAATTCTTCCTGATGTCAGAGAGTTGAGGTTTAGGAGATAGTTGCTGGGCTGGGATTTGGTGAGCTGACACTCGCTGAGCTGGTGATGATGGGTTGGTGCTGATAGGCGGCAAATAGTGGAGGCGACAGTTGGCAAAGGGGGGCCCAAACGGACCTAGCTTGTCAGAGCTGTTGTATGCTGCCTCTGCATCTGCACTACGTGCAAAAACTACACGTGCGGTGTGCACATCTGGATGCACATCTGACTGTGCCTCAACTAACAACCCAAATTTGCTAAATGTGGATAAAAGCTGGTCTTTAGAAGGAAGATTCATACCCATACCAGTACCTGTACCTGTACCATTTGCGGCATTTGGCTTTGAAAATTCCAATAAGAGTGCAGCAGGGTTCGGGTAATGAGCTTGTGCAACTTTCGGCTTTCGCCCTCTCTGTTTAGGTTCTGTGCCACTAGTGCTGTCGCTATTCCCATTCTTGCGCTTCTTCAATGAACCTTGTTCCTGGGGCTTATTCCCGTTTTCCACAGAACTTGTTTTGAGCATTTGAGCTCTTGCTTCTTCCAAAAATTCGTAAGACCCCTTGGAAAAATTTAACACAGTCCCTCCACTGATGTTGTTATTTGTCATAAATGGGACACTGGAAACCGAATATGTCAAGTCCTTTCGTTCTTTATTCTGTTCGGATTTCTCTACATTAGGCATATTAGAAGCCGAGCTGCTTAGACACTTCAGTTCTTTTCTTGGCCTACCCCGTTTTTTCTTAGGCTCATGGGCTCCATTGTCAGATTTCACCTTATCTTTTTCGTTTTCAAGTTCCTCATCAATTCTAGAAACATCATGTCCAGTTGTCAGGTCTGCCCTATCCATTTTGGGTGTAAGACATGATTTAAAAGACAAGCCTGACCCATTATCCAGATTTACTTCGATGTTAACCTTCCCTTTCAATTGACACTTGCATTTACAGTTTGCATAATACTCATGCTCTCTTCCTTCAATAAAAATGCTATCTCTGTATTTGTCAATAAAGAACCTAAGCGCCTGGGCGGATCTTTTCCATTTCAGGTAAAGCGGATCCATACCCGTTAGGAGAAAATCATTGAAGATATCCTGGACTGAAAATGCCTCAAATTTTACCAGATTACCCTCCTTGACTCCTCCATTATCTCCCTCAACAATGCTTCTCTCATCTGGATTTTCTTCTGACTGCTTATGTATAATTAAACCACCTACGTCAGTGTAAGGAGGAGAAAGGTACTTGCTCTTCTTTCTCTCTCTCTTACTAGATCCTGCATCTTCATCCTTCAAATTTTTTGTGGTACCAGAAAACTCTCTCTCTAAGCCCTTGTCAATCTCACTTGCTCTTATCTTCTTCTTCCTAGCCTTACTAACCCTATTTATATCACTATTAGTCAAATTCTCTTCTAAACCCATGTTATCATCCATTAAAAACCCCATACTGCACTCGTCAAATGACTTCTCTTTATTATCATCTGCACATGCATCTAAATCAAGATCAAACTTATCAACAAGATCACCTAACAATTTTCTTTGATTAAAACCCACCTCTCCATTATTGCAGAGACCCCGGCCTAGAGCAAAGACCCAGCTTTTCAACCTAACAGATTCCTCCAAATTCACTGCCCAAACACTCAATGCTGCATCTCGAATGCTATATATGAACTCCGGACTGGTAAAATTGCAAGTACCAATCTCAAATTCTCTGCCAGGATCCAAGGGTTTCGCCTCTGATGGCACGCATCTACAAGTCAGTTGAGATTGAAGATACTGTGAAGCGAACCTGAGTGCTTCTTTGAAGGAAGAGAGGAAAGCCTGGGAGAGGCTTTGCTGAGCCATGTCGGCTATCTTGGGGTTGAAGAAGGGCTTAACCTGGGACACGTGGCAATAGTAGGTGCTGACATGATCCTCCCCAAAGCGGGACACGTGGAGGCGGCCGTCGCAGTTGGCGATCACGCGCGCCGGCCACCATGGCTGGCCCTTGGTGGTCTTGGCCCAGACGAGATCTAGGGTTTTGCGGTGCGGAGAGGGAGAAGTGGGGTTTAGTGAATCGGGGTCTGGTTGGAGGGTTTTTTCTCGTCTTAGGTTTTTCATGATCAGTATTTGGTAGCTGAGCAGGGATGACAGACTCACTCCTGTCTGTCTGGTAAAGCTAGTGCCAGTACGGCGATTGAGATAGACGAGCGAACATCATCAAATATAAGGAGGGTTTTTGTGAAAAGAGGAAGAGAGATGGAGGCACTTGAGCGGCCGATTCCAGTCTGATTCTGAGCAGCGGTGGAAGCGTATCCTCCGCGGAGTCGTAAGTTGCAGAGCTGTGCTGAGCTTTTAATCCGGTCCGTTCGTTTTTGATCGGACGGACCAGATCAGATATCTTAGTTTAAATTTTGAGAATTTTAATTCGGGCAAGATCTGATCTGATCTGTCCGATCAGAAACGAACGGACTGAATTAAAAGCTCCGCAGCTTACGACTCCGCAGAGGACACGCTTCCGAGGAGCGGTCCCATACTCCCATGGGCGAATTCACATTCTCTCAAGTCTCAATTACTCCGTTACGGAATCTTTTATAATTAGTGGATTCGGACCGTTTTTTCAACTTGACACGAATCTCAAAGTCCAATAATACTGAAATCTCAAACCTTAAAGGCGTAAAGTGAGAGAAATCATCTAAGGTACCTGTGAGCAGCTGGATCGTCAACGGGCATGGGACCAAATTTGGTCCGATGATCAATAGTAGACGTCCAGATGACTGATTAACATATTAGAAAATCCAGACTTGGGTGAAATTGTTCGAATAAGGATAAAATATAATCATTTTAGTTTGGTTGAAACATAAGTGAATAATAAAAGGTAATTATGATTTTATAACTTGTGACAAGAACCTAGACAATAAATTATTTTTCAAATGTTGATAACAGAATAATATGATATACATTGATATTGATAATTATGAATTAAGAAAAGCTTAGATCAATGTATGTTATGGTGAAAGAGGAAGTACTAGTTCCTTGGGATCCTTTTCGCGGCTGTCACTTGTCAGAGACATGTCATGTATAGCACCCGCTCAATTGACGCTAGGCCTCGTTTCTCGAAATGATATTCTCTGCAGATTTCTTTTGTGCGAAGTTTTTAATTTAGTTCGTTTGTTTCGGATCAGAAGGATTGAATTAAAAGTTCCGCAAATTTTGAGTATTTTTTAAATTCAGGCAAAATCTGATCTGATTCGTCCGATTCGAAACGAACGGATCAGATTAAAAGCTCCACACAGAAAAACTCCACAAAAAATACGCTTCCTCGCTCCTCTAAGTATAGAGTAATTCAACATAATCCAAAAACAATGCCTTTAATTTTCTAAACAATATAAAATAAAGTACGTGAGAATTAACAATATGCACTGAAAAAAAAATATTATAATTTCAATTTGTTTGACAACATGGAAATTTTATGAAAATAAAAAAAATTTAATATAAAAATGAGAATTTTAATTTGTCAAAGCTAAAGTTATTTAACCTATGGAAAATTTTAGAATATAAATGTTTGGCAAATACATGAGAAATTGGTTAGAATATTGATTTTTTAATATGAAAATATAGTTGTATATATTAGATTCTCAAAAAACAAGTGAATTGACTATATTATATTATTATATTTTATATATATTACTGATTTTTTTCTGTGTTTTTTTATTATATTATTAAATTGTGCTTGTTATTTATGAAAAAACAAAATAGCTTCAAGAGTAATTTGATTTTGAAAATTATGGTCAGAATATAAAATGAATAAACTTCACGATTTTGTTCTTATATTTGATCAATTAATTAATATTGTTTAGAATATTATTGTGATGTTGCTTATGAAGAAGAAGTAATAATAAAACATTAACAAATCATTCTCGTTAAGAACAAAAAATATTAAGCAAAAATTGAAAGTTCAAAATTGTTTAAACCAAAATAAATGAAGCTATAAATGAGTTTTCTTGTTCGGTTTCAAACTTATTGTATTATCCAATTATATTTTGTTTAATTAATGTTAGTCACGTGCTTGATTAACATATTGTTTAATTAAAATATCCGAAACAATTGAATTATGCAGAAGAGGGGGGGTTTGATTAATCATATTTCTTAATTACATTTTTCATTTTAATGCATGCACAATAACAATTGAGGAAAAAAAAAACGGAGGTTCGATTCAATAGTTTTTTCTCATGAAAAATGGCAAAGAAAAAGGGAAAAGATAACCTTTTGGTATTGAAAATGGAAATTATTCGATGGATGCTGAACACCTGACAAGGACAAAAACCCGCGTGGCAAAATTACCAATAGAAATACATGAGATGATGAGAATGCAATGTGCCGAACAGGAATGTTTTTATTTGACAAAGAAACGCATTTCCGCCAAGAAAATCCATGATATATCGGTGTCATACCTTTAATATGTGCCAAATTCTTAAATCTGAGATGAAACTATTATGAATTCGACTTTTTTAATCTTAAATTTGATTAATATATAAATAAATAAATAATTATAAAATAGTTATATGAGAAGTTGAGTGAGCGGACTTAAAACTCCGATTTTTTTAAAAATACCCACCCAAACAAATAATTTATTGAAAATTGTTATGAATAAAATATTAATGTGGATGTCCATAACTCCCAATATTCATTCCCCACTATACCCACTACTCCATGCACTACAATTGGAATTGATGACCACTACTATTGAAATTTATTTCTCCATTTATTTAGATGAAATTTTTCATTTACAATTTGTAGCCTATAAATAGAGGTTTTGTAATCTTGTATTGTACACACATGAGAAATGTATGAATAAAGAGATTGTCATCTTTTCATCTCTATTTTGCTTATTCTTCTTTATGCTTGTTCACATTTATTTCATAACACGTTATCAGCACGAGAGTTCTACTAGTTGAAGATTCGAGGTAATTTTAGTAACTTTTATTTCAATTTTATTTATATAAATAATACTTCCTAGTAATTGCTAAATGAAATAAGTTATCAATTTATTTATATTTATTTTGAGATGTTTAGTATGATTCATAGAATTTTATATGAAGTGCATTTTTTTTTAATTTAATCTTCCCAAAGAAGATTTAAAAGAAAAAAAAACTTCTTGAAGAAGATTTATATGATGTACAAATATTGTATAGTGGTTCATATATTTTTTTTTCTTCAATAATTGAATCTTCTTGAAGAGGATTTCAAGAGATATTACAAAAATTCTCAATTTTATAAAATGCACCGAGAAATTGGCCTGAAGCCATTGTAGCCATTTTATCAACTTGAAGAAGATTTCAAAGATATTAAGAAGATCTTCCTGAAGAAGATATAAAGAAAAATTATATGATGCGCAAATTTATCATGATGTTTATATATATTTTTTTTTCAATAATTTAATCTTCTTGAAGAAGTTAAAAGATATTCTAAGTTGATTTATTATCTCTTTATGGTTGAAGAGATTATAATGAGTTGTTGGACAAAATAATTCAATTTGTTCTGCTTCATTTCTTGAAGTAAATGTAGCAATATATAATAATAAATTTGAAAAAAAAAAACTTGTGGACGTGGACGTATAAGAATGAGTTTATTATCATGGTGATTATTACAAAAACACATCTTTCCACCTGAAGTGGAAAGATAATGAAATTTTTTTTAATAATGTGCAAAAATTAATGTGATGTTCATATTTTTTTTTAATAATTTAATCTTCTTGAAGAAGATTTATGTGGCTCACAAAAATTAATATGATAATATTTCAATATATCTTCTTGAAGAAGATTTCAATAAGATTTATATGATGTGAAATTTTTTTGATGTACTCTTCCCGAAGAAGATTCAAGAAATATTTCAAGTTTATACATTATCTTTTACATTATATTATGTTAATGAAATGGTCCGAAGCTGTATGAATATAAATTATATTAATGAAATTGGCCTGAAGCTATTTCATCAATTTTATCAATTGACCTGAAGTTCAATTATAATAAATTATTGAAGCCACATGTCTTGTTCTAGTTGAACAAATAATAGTTACACATAAAGTGGAAAATAATATGATGGACAAACTATTAGATATGGACGTGATAATGAAGAAAAAGTGCATCATTCCACTAGAAGTGAAAAAATAAATGAACAAAAAGAATTACCACTAGAAGTGGAGAAATAATTAGAAAGTGAAGAGAATAACAAATAAGAAAATTTATGCTATTATTAGTCATGTACCTGTCGTACGCCAATGTACCTGTAGTACGTCAAAACATTATATTGAACTATTATGGACAAACTCAATTTAGTCAAATGATTTGACATTATTTGAATGATGAAAAAGAGATATATAAAATAGGTGACATTTATGAAAAATTGAGCCCTCACTGTTTGAAAAAAAAAACAGTATATCAAACTCATACAAAATTATTTGAAAAGAGATGATTTATTTTTATAAATCATTTAATTTTCTATTAATACAATGCCCTAAAAGAAGCTTGTTCGTTTCTATTAATACAATGCCTTAAAGAAGTTTATCTATTTCATTAGAGGTATTACATTATAAGGTGGAATTTTAATTTTTATATTTTATGTTGTTACGGAAAATTGTAAGATAAAAAAAAATGAATAGTTGTTCATTCTTTATTTTGAAAAATGAATTAATACTTATTTATTATTTATATTGATTGTAGTGCATAAAAAAATGTAAATGTAAGATAAAATTTGCTTATTTATGTTTAATTTTTTTAAATACTAGTTATTTATTCTTTTTATTATTGATTATTGTTGAAATGATATTTATTTATTTTTATAAAAAAAAAAAAAAAAAAATTGATTGAAAACTCCAGAAGGGCTATTTTGTGGTTACATGGAGAAATACAGATTTATATTGATGATGATGTATTATATTCTTGTAAGTCTCAAATAAATTTGTTAAGTTTTAAGAATATCCGCTGAAATGGATATCATATTGAGACAACTAATGAAAAAATATTGAATATATGAAAAACAATGCATATGTTTTTTCTCTGACTTGTACTACACATATATTAGTGCAATTGAAACACATGTTATTGTAAACCAGAAGTTTACATACAAGAATATGTTTATAGTTTGGCATGACCGGTTGGACCATTCCGGATTAATAGTGATGCGAAAAATAATAGATAATTATTATGAACATTCATCAAAGAACTAGAAGATTATTTAATCTGATGAATTTTTTGTGTGTTGGTTTTATTTCTAGAACGTATACAATATGATATTTGTGGAACAATATATCCAACATGTGAACCATTTGAATATTTTATGATTTTAATTGATGCATCAATAAGATGGTCACATGTATGTTTATTATCAAATCGCAACCTGGCGTTTGCGAAATTACTTGCTCAATAGATTTGATCAAAGAGCATAATCCAATTATGAAAATACGTCTAGACAATATCGAAATTAATGTTAAACATCCTGTAGATGTTCGAATATAAACAAAAAAAAAGATATGATATTTTACATACAACAAAACTAATTTGCATCATACCAACTAGCTATTATAAAGCTTCCCCTTATAATTTGTTTTTGGTCACATACCTAATATTTTCCATATAATAATTTTTGAATGTGCGGTATATGTTATAATTGCTCCACCACAACGTACTAAAGTGGGATATCAAAGAAAGTTGAGAATTTATATTGAATTTGAATCTCCATATATAATATAGTATCTAAAACCATCGATGAGAGATTTATTAATGGCTAATTTTGCCGGTTGTGATTTAGATGAATAAAAAATTCCCAACCTTAGGGGGAGAAAACTATCAGCTGAAAAAAAAATATATTAGTATGAATTATTATTGTCTTATTTTGATCCTCGTACTAAAGAATGTGAACTAAATGTTCAAAAGATAATTCATTTGAAAAGGTTAGTGAATCAATTGCCAGACACATTCACAGACTCAAAGAAAGTGACCAAATCACATGTACCAGCTGCTAATGCTCCAATTAAAGTCCGTGTCCCTGTTGGACAGACTAATTATAACACGCATGAAGCGTGGAAAAGCAATCGGTTCCAAAGATTAAAAATATAAAAATCCTCGAAAAAGAAAAGGAGCAAAGAATGAAAATGGTCAAGTCGAGGATATGATAATTTCAGATAAAACTCCAGAAGAAAATAAAATTATAAATAATATTGGAGTTCCAGTAGAAACTCAGGTATCTGAAATTTCATGAAAATAATGAGATCTCAATAAATTATATCATGAATGAAATAAGATGGAACCGAGATAAAATTGATATCAATAATATTTTTGTATATAATATAGCGCTAAACATAATAAATATTGAGGATCATGACTAGAAGTCTATTAAATAATGTCGACAAATAAATGATTGGCCAAAATAGAAAGGTGCAATTGAGGTAGATGTAAACTCTCTTGAAAAATGAGAAGTTTTTGGACCTGTAGTCCTTGTACCTCAAGGTATAAAACCAGTATGATATAAATGAATATTTATGAGAAAATAAAAATGAGAAAGGTGAAATTTTGAGATATACTCATATGTGGTGGATGCAACAACTTTTTGATATATAATTAGTCTGGCAGTCTATGAAGGACTTTTTGCACCTAATAGATATTGTTACAGCCTATGGCTCGCTTAATAATGATATTTATATGAAAATCTCTAAAAGATTTAAGATGCCTGAAGCATGTAATTTAGGTTCTCGAGAACATTATTTAGTTAAATTGAATAAATTTTTATATCGATTAAAGCAATATGGACGCATATGCTATAATCGTTTAAGTGAATATTTATTGAAACATGGATATAATAATGATATGACCTGTCCATGTATTTTCATGAAAAGATATAGAAATGATTTTATTATAATTACAGTTTATGTTGACGATCTTTGGAATTCGTGAAGAGCTTCCAAAAGAATAAATTATTTAAAGGAAGAATTTGAGATGAAAGATCTTGGAAGAACAAAGTTTTGCATTGGATTGCAAATTGAACATTTAAAAATGATATTTTTATGCATCAAGAAAATTATATTGCAATTCTGGATAAATAACATTCATTAAGCAATCCGATGGTTGTAAGATCATTAGATGTGAATAAAGATCATTTAGACTTCGAGAAAATGATGAAGAACTATTTGGTCCTGAAGTACCATATCTTAGTGCAATATGAGCACTTATCTTGATGAGCATACAATACACGATATATCATTTCTAGTAAATTTATTAGCAAAATATAGTTCTTCTCTCACGCGAAGATATTGACATATATTTCGCTACCTATGAGAAAATTTAGCAATACACAAAAGCAAGTCAAGTATGTGTTTGGTTAAGATCTGTGATTTAACACATTTGTCAAACATGTAGATTGTCTTTTAGAGAAATGATCCTGAAGATCATATATGAATATAATATTATATGTATTGCTCAATGAAAGAAATGATACATTAAAGGAGATAGAACAAAACATATTTCACCAAAATTCTTTTTCACATATGATCTCTAAAAGAATAATGTTATTAATGTTCAGCAAATCCGTTCAAGTGAAAAATCCAGCAGATTTATTCACTAATGCACTCCCTACTGTAATATTCAAAAAGCTAGTTCGTAATATTGGAGTTCGCTGATTTAAAGGTCTTGATTGATGCTGTCATGAGGGGGAGTTAATATGCACTATATTTTCCTTAACCATGGTTTTTCCCATTGGGTTTTCCTGGTAAGGCTGTAGTTGCGTATTTAGAAGAATATTGTACTCTTTTTCCTTCACTAGATTTTTATCCCATAGGGTTTTTTCTAGTAAGGTTTTAATGAGGCATATTCTTATGTAATGGACATCCAAGGGGGAGTGTTATGAATAAAATATTAATGTGGATGTCCATAACTCCCAATATTCATTCCCCACTATCCCCACTACTCCATGCACTACAATTGGAATTGATGGCCACTACTATTGGAATTTTTTTCTCCATTTATTTAGATGAAATTTTTCATTTACAATTTGTAGCCTATAAATAGAGGCTTTATAATCTTGTATTGTACACACATGAGAAATGTATGAATAAAGAGATTGCCATCTTTTCATCTCTATTTTGCTTATTCTTCTTTATGCTTGTTCACATTTATTTCATAATAAAAATAACCAGACTTCAGCCAAATTTTTAAAAATACCCAAACTGCGGATTTTTTCTGCGGGCCAGAATTTTTATTCCGGGCCGCGGAAAAAATTCGCGTCCCGAAAAAAACAAAATTTTTTTTATTTTGGTTCCGACCGCGGATATATTGCGCGGGCCGGATTTTTTTTTTTTTTTTAGTTAGGAAATAATGTTTTTTTTTTTATTTTTTGTCGAACTTTGCACCTCTGATTAACATATCAAAACACATCCAAAAAGCATGAAAATTTACCGACATGTATTCTTGACTTCATAGAATAAGCCAATGAAGTTTCAAACAAAATCTCAAAACAGATCGTGAGATATCGGCTCTCAAAAATTGCTCGCACTGCTGAAGGAGTGCTTCTGA
The DNA here is from genome assembly GCA_033356055.1 of Carex pumila. NCBI lineage: Eukaryota > Viridiplantae > Streptophyta > Magnoliopsida > Poales > Cyperaceae > Carex > Carex pumila. The sequence goes on from JARJHM010000366.1 coordinate 251,589, forward strand.
GCCCAACTTTGCACCTCTGGTTAACACATCAAAGCACCTCCAAAAAGCATGAAAATTTACCGACATGCATTCTAGACTTTATAGAACAAGAATGTGAAGTTTTATACAAAATATCGAAACAGATCGTGAGATATTGGCTCTCAAAAATTGCCCGAACTGCTGAAGGAGTGCTTCTCAGCTCAACTTTGCACCTCTGGTTAACATATCAAAACACCTTCAAAAATCATGAAAATTTACCGACTTGCATTCTTAACTTCATAGAACAATACTGTGAATATTCATATAAAATCTCAAAACACACCGTGAGATATCGGCTCTCAAAAATTGCCCGAACTGCTGAAGGAGTGCTTCTGAGCCCAAATTTGCACCTTTGGTTAACATAACAAAACACCTTCAAAAATTATGAAAATTTATCGACATGCATTTTTGACTTCATAGAACAATACTATGAAGATTCATACAAAATCTCAAAACAGACCATGAGATATCGGCTCTCAAAAATTGCCCGAACTGCTGAAAGAGTGCTTTTGAACCCAAATTTGCACCTCTGGTTAACATAACAAAACACCTTCAAAAATCATGAAAATTTATCGAAATGCATTTTTGACTTCATAGAACAAGACTGTGAAGTTTCATACAAAATATCAAAACAGACCGTGAAATATCGGCTCTCAAAAATTGTCTGAATTGTTGAACGAGTGCTTCATGATTTTTTTGATATGTTAATTTTTTTTTGAAAATCTTTGATATGTTAATTAGATATGCAAATTTGGGCTCAGAAGCACTCCTTCAGATAGAGTTTAGTTTTGTTATGTTTGAGTTTTGATTTGTTATGTTTAGTTTTATTATCTTCTTAGTATATGTTTTATTATGTTTCAGCTTTTAGTTTTGTTATGTTTCAGCTTTTAGTTTTATTATGTTTCAGCTTTTAGTTCAGAAGCACTCCTTCAGCAGTTCGGGTAATTTTTGAGAACCGATATCTCACTTTCTGTTTTGAGATTTTGTATGAATATTCACAGTATTGTTCTATGAAGTTAAGAATGCAAGTCGGTAAATTTTCATGATTTTTGAAGGTGTTTTGTTATGTTAACCAAAGGTGCAAATTTGGGCTCAGAAGCTCCTTCAGCAGTTCGAGCAATTTTTGAGAGCCGATATCTCACGATCCGTTTTGAGATTTTGTATGAATCTTCATAGTATTGTTCTATGAAGTCAAAAATATATGTCGATAAATTTTCATAATTTTTGAAGGTGTTTTGTTATGTTAACCAAAGGTGCAAATTTGGGCTCAGAAGCACTCCTTCAGCAGTTCGGGCAATTTTTGAGAGCCAATATCTCACGATCTGTTTTGATATTTTGTATAAAACTTCACAGTCTTGTTCTATAAAGTCTAAAATGCATGTCGGTAAATTTTTATGCTTTTTGGAGGTGCTTTGATGTGTTAACCAGAGGTGCAAAGCTGGGCTCAGAAGCACTCCTTCAGCAGTGCGAGCAATTTTTGAGAGCCGATATCTCACGATCTGTTTTGAGATTTTGTTTGAAACTTCATAGGCTTATTCTATGAAGTCAAGAATACATGTCGGTAAATTTTCATGCTTTTTGGAGGTGTTTTGATATGTTAATCAGAGGTGTAAAGTTCGACAAAAAATTTCAAAAAAACATTATTTTCCTGACTCTTAAAAAAAAAAAAATCCGGCCCGCGCAAAATATCCGCGGTCGGAACCAAAAAAAAATAATTTTTTTTTTCGGGACGCGAATTTTTTCCGCGGCCCAGAATAAAAATTCCGGCCCGCGGAAAAAATCCGCGGTTTGGGTATTTTTAAAAATTTGGCTGAAGTCTGGTTATTTTCAATAAATTATTTGTTTGGGTGGGTATTTTTAAAAAAATCGGCTTAAAACTTTTCCTCCTCTTGTACAGGGATAATGGAGAGACTCATTAGTGGAGGCAAGCTAATATCCGGCCATTTTTATTAATATCACTAAAAAAAAGAAAATTTTACAAATGTCCATGTCTCCAATTTTTTATCAAATCTACTCTGACTACCTGGACTTGAGGCAGCCCAAATAACTAGTGAGGCGCCCCAGGCTGGGGCGGCCCAAATCTCCTATGAGGCACCCCAGGTTGGGGCGCCTCATTTGTTTTTTTTTTTTTAAGAGATAAATCTTAGTATTTTTGATTTAGAGTTTATGTATATCTGTATGACAAAAAATAAAATAATTGATATATTTATGGAGTGATGTCATAAATTTTTATAACTTTGATTTTTTTATTTTTATTTTTATTTTTTTGGTGAACCATATGTATAATATACACATACACACATACACACATACACATATACATATATAGTTCTAAAAATAGTTTAACATAGTTCAATAATAAAAAGTTCAACAGTACAATCAAAAGCGTAATGAAAGTTTATAACATAGTTCAAACCAAATAAATCAATTCACATAAGCAAAATACTATAACAACATACAATTGGGGGCTAAGCCTTACGAGCTAAGGAGCTTGCTCCATTCTTTTCCTCAGCCCGACGGACGCACGCAGGACACTCCCATGTAGTGAGACGAGCATCATTCAGCAGATCTGCATGCGGGTCCATGCAATTGAGATGAACAGCTTTGCCACATTTATAACAGAAGAACATATCCACCATATCTCCCTTCAACTCACATAAGCAGCACTATCCCCATCCAGGTGGAGGGACCCTGTCCACCCAGCCTTCCATCAGCATTTTTCTAATTGATGGATCAAGAGTGCTAAGAAATTATTCATTATTTTTGGGTGAAAACATTTTTTCCACATTCTTCAGCACGTAAGCTTCAGCTGTCCAAAAATTATAAATAAGTAATCTTTTTGTTTCACGTTCAGTTTCAGTTCTTTCTCTATTTTTTCCAACTTTGGGTGTCATTATAACTAGGGTTTCAAATGACAGCAATTGATTAGGAAAGCTAATTATGTGCGTAATTGAAGACTAACTGTACAGTAATCAACGGCTAATTAGAAAATATTTAATTTCTAGAAAAAATAATTAAAATAAAGATTTCAAATACCTATACCTGTAAAAAATCGTCCGAAATCGCCTTCAGTTCTCTCTCCCTTCTCTCTACCTTTGAAGTGAGAGGTAGACTGATGTTGGAGTGAGAAGAGAGAGAGAAAAATGAATAAATAGGCATCTCTAGTGGACCGTCCGTGGCCCAGGTAGTCAGGACCCAAGCAAACTGTCCCTATCACAGGCGGTCTGCTAGGAGTGTGTGTCGCAAGGAAAAATTACGGTTTCAATATAATTTCTTAGTTTCAATGTAATTACTTGAAGTGTACTGTTAAGCTTTTGATTGTATTGTTGAAGTCGGAATGTGTATTATTAAACTGCGTTGTAATAAAGAAATGTAAAGTGCAAACAAACATAATACCAACAAGAATATAAAATAAGAAAAACATAATGTGAACATAAGGCGCCATCGATACGTAAACCCCATAAGGCGCTCACATCACCAAGGGTGACTGTCATCTCCTCGACCGGGAGATGAAATGTATGAGTCTTAGGTCGCCATCTCTCCACTAGACCATGCATAAGAAACACATCGATCTTACTCTGTGGCATGGTGGCAAACTGATACAACCCGAGGTTCAAGATGTATCGCTGCATTTCTTTATGCGGAATGAACGAAATCTCAGACCTACGGTGCCTCACCGTAAGCATGACATCATCCTGTAATTATTATCAACTTGTTAGACTCAAAATCGTGCTATTTTTTTAGTAACTCAACAGAATGTCATTTTTTAAAGTATAAAAATCATGTACCTCAAGAGATGCCAATGAGACGCGGTGCTTAACATGGTGAGTCCATAGGAGAGGACTAAATGTGTCAGGATCGTGCACACCATCTGGAAAATTGGCCTGAGATGACGGATCCGCTCCAGTCGTATCATCAGACGACGACGGGCCCTCTCCAGTCGGATCCACAACATCTGCACCCGCGCAAGCTCAGCTCGTACACCCCACCATCTAACTCTAGGCATACTACATTTGCCAAAAAATATTAATCAAAACATACAATTTATATAATTTTTAATAAATCTAAAAAAAGTAAACCCAGAATTGTAAGTAAATTGCATGTATATGCATTTTTTTTTTAAAAAAAAAATTAATTTTGTTGAAAATAAATAAACTTTACAAAAAAAATGCATATACAATTATGGGTTTACTTTTTGGGTGTATGTGCAATTTGTTTACAAAACATACAATTTATATAATATTTTTTAATAAGAATTGCATGTATATAATCCCAAAATAATTGCATGTATATGATTTTCAACAAATCTAAAAAAAGTAAACCTAGAATTGTAAGTAAATTGCATGTATATGCATTTTTTTTGTTTACAAAAATTAATTTTGTTGAAATAAATAAACTTTACAAAAAAAAAATGCATATACAATTTGGATTTACTTTTTGGGTGTACATGCAATTTGTTTACAAAATTAATTTTGCATGTATATGCATTTTTTTGGTAAACAAATAAACTTTACAAAAAACAAAATTAATTTTTAAACAAAAAAAAATGCATATACATGCAATTTACTTACAATTTTGAGTTTACTTTTTTTAGATTTATTGAAAATCATATATATGCAATTTAATTACATGCAATTATTTTGGGTTTACTTTTTTTAGATTTATTGAAAATCACTGTTTTTGCATGGTCCACAATTTAAATATACATGCAATTCTTTGAAATTTTAAATCGCACAAAATATTTGCAGACCTAAATTTTAAAATTAAAAAAAATGAGATATACATGCAATTTACTTACAATAAAAAATATATATATGTCATCTTTAAACAAATATTAATATACTTCAAAATAATTAGTTTTAGTTCAAATTATTTTGTATTAATATATACATGTTTTTCATGAACTATCACAAAAATAATTTTCAAAAAATAAATATGCATATTTTTAAATCATAAACCCTAAACCCCAAATTCTTAAACAGTTTAACTATTTGAACCATAAATTCTAATCATAAATTGAACCGTAAACCCTAATCCTAAATTGAACCGTAAACCCTAAACCATAAATTTAACTATAAACCCTAAATTTATAACTAATTCACAAACATAAACCGTAAATTTAACTATAAACCCTAAATTTTAAGAAAATTCACAATTCACAACTATAAACCCTAAATTGAACCATATGATATTCAAGCAATTTTACCATAAATCATAATCCTAAATTCGAGCAATTGAACCAATTCAAGCAATTCAAGCATCCAATTCAAGCAATCAAGCAATTCAACCATCCAACTCACTTTTCGATTGCCACATTTCAAGCATCCAATTCGACCAATTCAATAAATTTAACTAATTACTCACATTTAACCCTAAATATCGAATCGAACCAAACCGAATCACATTTAACCCAAACCCTGAACCTTAATCGAATAAAAAAAAGAGAACTCACTTGTTCGATTGAGAGAGAAGCGAATCGAGGTGAGACAGTGACGAGCGTAGTGCGAGGCAGAGAGGGAGCAAGATCCAGTAGGGTTTCTTCTTTTTTTTCACTTTTTTTTTGTTTTTTACGGCTTGGGTGAAGGTAGAGAGGGGAAGAAGGTGCTGTGCTCACGGGTTAATAATATGGGTAGTGGGGCGCCTAAGCCTGGGGCGCTTCACTCAGCGTTTGGGCCGCCTCAACCCAGGGCGCTTCACTCAGCATTTGGGCCGCCTCAACCTGGGACGCCTTGCTGGTTATTTGGGCCGCCCCAGGCTCAGGTGGTAAGGGTAGATTTGATAAAAAATTGGGGATATGGGCATCTGTAAATTTTTTTTTTAGGGATATTAATAAAAATGGCCGTCTAATATCGGTAGAGAAGACGATCTGAGGAGGGATTTGTTTTTTTTTCTTTTTTTTAAGTAGAAGAGGAACAATTGTTGTTGCGGAGATCGAAGATACGAATCTGACTCCGCTGCAGGGACTCTGTTATTCAAAATTGGACCGTTGAATTTTTTTGATGCACGAATCTCAACACATATGAACGATTTGATTTAGAATAACATGGTCCTGCTCTCTTATTTGGAGAGCAACGAAGTTGGTTCCCAAATAGGGCTGTAAATGAGCCAAGTTTGAGCGAGTTACATCCAACAAGAACTCAGCTCATTTAATAAACGAGCGAGTCAATTCGAGTTGGGATGATGATAATGAGCTGTAGAGCCAATTCAAACTCAACTCGTTATCAACTCGAGTTGACTCACAACTCGTTTAACCAGTCAAGTTCTTAGATATTGTTATATACTAATATGTGTTTATCTATACACAAATAATTGAAATGTCTTAATAATAGTATATCTAAATACAAACAGTCTAACATAGATATAATAAGTCAACTCAAAGCAAACAACAATTTAGAATCCAACAACTTTTCATATAACTTAGTACATGAGTTATAAATGAGCGAGTTGGAAACTCAGCTCATTTATTAAACGAGTCAGCCAATTCGAGTTGAAATTGACTCAAGTTGTACATGAGTGAGTTAAAACAAGTCATTAACGAGCAAGCTATGAACGAGCACTTTTGTACAACCTTATTCCCGAAGATACAGTCACCCGCTGCTTTTTTTTTCTTCGAGGAGCGAAAAGGCAGAGTGCTCATTTTTCCCTTTGCGTTGACACATCAGTAGCATTGTAGCAAACTAATCGATATTTTTTTTTTCAAAATAAAATAAAATACATGTCAGAGATAGAACATAATGGTGAACTCACAGAAATTTTTATTAATAGGAAATATATTAAATAAATATCGAGATTAGATAATGTTTTTGCGTTTTATCGAGATATAGGAAAACCGTTATGGTTTATCACAGCCTCTGGCCATTATGGCTTATCACGGCCAGAGTTTGCACTTAATTAACAAGCTTAACCATTCTAACTGAATCATAAAAAAAAACCTATCCGTGATAGATTGGAATGGCCAAAGAAAACAAAAAAAAAAAACTCTGTCCATGATGAAGAGTAACAGCCAAGTACGAAAATTTAAAAAAAAAAGTGTTTCACCTCTGGCCGTGATGGGTTATCACGGCCAGCCTTTTTTTTTTCTTTCTTTCTGTTTCTGGCCGTGATAGATAGTAACGGCCAGGATTTTTTTTTTGGCTTTTTCTTGCACGATTCAGTTAGAATGGATGATGATTAACTAAGTGTTAATGCTGGCCGTGATAAGCCATAATGGCCATAGGCCATGACAAACCATAACGGTTTTCCTATATCTCAATAAAACGCAAAAACGTTCTCTAATCTCGACATTTATTTAATATATTTCCTATTAATAAAAATTTCGAGGTGAACTCAACAAAAATTATTTAAACTCCATGTGGGCGCTATGGGTTGCGCACAAGACCCGCTCAACTGAAGAAGAAAATTGGATTGTGGGTTGTTGAAAACTGTGGGTTCTCAATCATGATTACAAAATCAGAATCAAAAGAAGATAATAAGTGAAAATTGGTTGAATCTAATCGAAAAAATATGAAACTTTCTAATAAGATTAATTTGTTAAATAACATTAAAAAAATTAAAACACTAACTTTTCATAAAAAAAAACTTGTTTAGAAACTAGTGCATTAGAAATTACTTTAAAAAAAATATTTACTTGTACAAATTTTCAAAATAACTAATTTATCCATAAAAACATTATAGTATTCAATATTCCCATTAAAATTTAACATATATTTATTCTATCTCCTTTTGTTGATTTAATTATTTATTTAATTATTTTTAAAATGCAATTGTCGAATATACCCTTGTTATTCCTTCTATTGTGTTCTCTTCACAAAACGGAAAATGCTGACTCCCAATTGTTGCGTTCCCTCAACGTGGTGTAAACATATCAGATATGTATCAGATAGTGGTAAAACCATATCCATATCTATTTTTATTTTCTGGATACGGATACGAATCAAATATTAACCGTATACAGATACATATATTCGCCTTTTATAATAGTAAATAACATAATTTTTTTTATAATATATTAAACTATATAGTATGTATCTATTATTCGGATATAAATAATTAAAACGTAAAACTATATATGTGTTTGTATTTGCACGTGATATGGCCTATGTTGATGTATGACATGATGTCCGTAATGGCTTGTATAACTGGATGTGTATGTGTGTGTGGTGGCCTGTCTCGAGGAGACGGTCCGAGATGTCAAAGCCGGGGTTAGGAACACGATGGTAGTTATGAGACACTATAACTCTACCCTATGCCGTGTCTTGAGTAGTGAAAGTGTCAGCCTCAATTCAATGGAACTATTCACCTTAAATAATCTCCTCCAGTTCTAACATCCTGTGTTGTCAGAACTGTTAGAAGGGATCGCATAGGAGCGATCAGGCTTTCGTGGAACGCGGTGACACCTGCATATTCGAAATGCGGTGTTCGCATAGTGAGCGGTGACGTTCGCATAGAAAGTGGTGACTAACAGTTTTTATATTTGCACTTGTACGGCGAGGATGAATACTTTCTCGATAAGGGATGAATACTTGTGCAACGGACAACTTGAAAGTATGCCATTATGGATCTCATTTGAAAGATAAAACTATGTAGAAAACATTTATGGTTTTATATTTGCAAAATTTTCTCACCGATCGTCAGAAAATGTTGATTAGATTGAATGAAGAAAAAAAATCCACCTCTGAAAATGTGTCCAGTTTTTTTAAAATACTCGACATATCAGGTATGAATAGTTGATGTGTTATAGATGAATACTTAATGCATTGTATATGAATATTTGCGTGCGCTAGTTGTAAAATCTTTCAAATATTAGATGGTCCTCAAATAGTAAGTGGTCCCCTTAAGTAGTTAGTAATTATTGAAGTAATTAATGATTGAAGGATGAAATGAGGAATTGTTACAGAGATAGTTAGATACTTTCTTTTTATTTTGAATAATTATTTTTGTACTCGTGCTACAGTACCCGCACTGTACCTGCATTACAGTACCGTGCTACAATACCCGGACTTAAAAAAATAATGTGTTATGGTCCCCACTAATTATATTGTGTCCACTAATTATTATTCTAAAATTATATTATATAGTCTCAACTAATTATTATTCTAAAATTCCAGCAGTACTCTTTCTCTATGGTCCCCACTAATTATATGGTTTCCCTTTCAAAGTTCTCGCACTAATTCCGCATCAACCTTTCTCTAACAAAAGTAGTTGATCTCATAAAAATAAATACTTCAGTACATAGATATAAATACTTCAGTACATAAATATAAATACTTTCTGTGTCTAAATATTAATATTTTCTGTGTCATATGTAAAAAATACTTAGATATTTATACATTCGTAGATGTAAATACTTAGAAGATAAGATATCAGCACTTAAAAAAGTAAGATGTTAATACTTTGATGCGTAACTTGTTATGATAATATCTTTTTGAGTTCTCTAATCATTCCCGCCTCAACTTTTCTCTAATAAACATAGTTGACCTCATAGGGATAAATACTTCAGTGTATAAGTATAAATGCTTTCAATATTTAGATATTAATACTTTCAGTGTCATATGTAAAAAATACTTGCAAAGGTATAAATACTTGTATGGCGAAGTATAAACACTTGCATGGCGACGAGCCTAAAAGTACGTCATCATGGATCTCATTTGAAAGAGAAAATTGCATAAATATTAATACTTTAAAAAAAATTCAAATTGTGGAGTTTTTGTAGTTCCCATAGGAAGTTATATTTATACATTTAATTTTCGGTGGTCCCCGGGTACTGTAGCGTGGGTACAGTGCAGGTACTGTAGTGCAAGTATTGCTATCTTGGTGCTACATAATCCACACAATAAATAATTGTTCACATCATAAGTATAAGTACTTCTGCACATAGGTATAAATACTTTCGTTCATAGGTATTAATACTTTAGGAAAAAAAAATTCGAATTGTGCAGTTTTTGTAATCTTCACAAGAAATTAAATTTTAATATTTAATTTTCGGTGATCCCCCTGCGGGTACTGTAGCACGGGTACTATTATCAGCTCCCTTTTATTTTATATTCAACTATAATATAATTTTTTTTATTATATTCGAACGGCTGATTTAATTAAGACTATTATTTTCTTAGGACTAGGGGTGATTAATGAGCGAGTTAGGGTATGCTCATGCTCACTCATTAAGTAAATGAGCAAGTTGTTAATGAGCAAGTTTAAATGAGCGGATAGATGAGCGAGTTTTTAATGAGCGAGTTATGAGCAGCTCATGAGTTATGACTTGTGACTCATAACAAAATTAGTATATTACACATGATTAAATGTTACATTGTGCTCACTATATTACATAGGATTAAATATGAAACTATACTCATTATTTATCAATCTTAATGAGACAAGGTTGATGTTATATATAATTATATAGGATTAAATATGACAAGGATTAGATGTGGCAAATTTTTAATAAGCGAGTTGGATCATATTCATACTCGCTTATTAAGTAAATTAGCGAGTTGTTAATGAACGAATTTAAACAAGTGAATAAATAAATGAGTTTAAGCAAACTTTTAATGAACGAGTTATGAGCCATTTACCACCCCTACTCAGTACCCCGCGAATTCAGATACCTACAGTAACCCAAAATGCGAGTTTGATCCGGAATTCCGGACTCTCTGTTTTGGCACGAATATTAAAGGGCTCAACTAGGGTCTGATTGATCCGGATTCTGATCGTACGGATAAGATACAAATTCAAAATTTGGTACTTTAGGGACCAGCGCAAGTGAAAGTCGAGAAAAATTAAACAACTGGTTCTAATAAACCCTAGTCCAAAACCCATTCTCTGCTATCATCGTTTCGTCTCACTCCCCAGTCCCAATGCATCAAAACCATTAATCAAATCCATCCATCCATGGCGACCCCACGAGATGTTCGAGAGGTCGTCTCCAAGCTCTCCTCCGACAAGCCCAAATCTCGCGATGTACCGCCCCCCCCCCCCCCCCCCCCCCCCTACGTATTATTATTTTTTCCATTTTGCATTGACTGGGTCTAGATAGGATACCAGCAGTTCGTTTACTATCCAATTTTATCTTCGCTAAAGTTTTTTTAACTTTTGGAAAATTATAATAGGAAGGAGTAAAACTGTTGAGTAGCTGGCTGGAGGGAGAGAGGTCCTATGGCTTTTCTAGATTACTCGCTCGAAATACTCTCAAGATTAAACCGGGTGATATCCCACCAGGTCCAAATTTAATCCTTTCAAGTTTACTCATATTCAAATAATTTTCCAGTTAAAGAGAGAAAAAAAGAAGACAATAATCAATGCCATAGAAAATGGTCCCATTCGGACCAGGTGCGAGCGGCATTGTACATAAGAAATGAACAAGTATACGGAAGTCAATTCAGTGAACCTAAAATATAGAGAAAAGAAATTGATACAACAGAACAAAAATGATAAGTGCACCTAAGCAAACATTATATAGGTAAAAAATTTTGTATTAATTTTCTGTGCATCTCCTTGTAGCTGAGACATGGCCTTATATTATCACTTTGCTAACCAAGTGTGTTGCACTGGAGATTTCCAGTAGCAAGAAGCGCCTGCCTAAAATTTTATACGCTAGGACTCTTCGGATGGCGGTCCATTGTGCCGAAGATCCAAAACTCTTAGGTTTGTTACCAAAAAAAAAATACCAAAAAATGAGAAAATCAAATTAATTGAAAAAAACTAAGTGGAAGGCATTATGTCAGGGCAAAGATTGTTTCTATTTTCTATTGTGAAGTCTCTGTTCAACCACATACTGGAGGTAACAAAGGACGTCTCCAGTTTCCACTCTGAGTACAGCAGCATTCTCAGAAGTATTCTCATCATCAGTGATTACCGATATCAAATGAGGAACAAAATATATAGCAGTGAGTTTGATTTTTTCCTTTTCTATTCGTGGCCTCTTTTAAATGGTTTCTGTACTGACTACTTTGCTGTTGATATCAGTTTCTCTGGTATTTACCAGTAACAGTAACAGTATCATTCTTGATTGTTATTTGTTTCTCATGAAAAGAAATAAAACTTCCATTCCCAGTTGTACATCCCAAATTGTTTGGGCATGTTTTGGAGAAGTACTAGCCAGTACATGACAAGCTGGTACTGATGTATTTTGTCATTTACTGTTCTTTGAATAACTTCTCCGTTTTTAACTGTCTACATTTTAACCAGGTCTGGTTCTTCTATTCTTGAATAAGGCTGTATCTGGAATTGACATGAAATCAAACATCCAATCTATCTCTAAAGAGGATTTGTTTAGGTCTATTCTGACACTTCATGTTCTATTGGAGAACCCACCTGGTGATTTTACTGATAGTATAAGAAATGAGATCATCTCAGGATTTTGTGATATTTTTGTACAAGTGAGGTTCGTTTTTAATTTGGTCACTTCATTTTTTGTATTTGATACTTAATTCTGAATAAGGTGAAATATCAATAAATGCTTTTAAGTAAATATAGAAATTAGAATTGTTCATTTAACTCTGTAAATCAGGGAAGAAGGTAAGATATTGAGAAAGCTTATGGAGTGTGTGAATACATACCTGACAAAAGATGGCCCAAATCTAGGGTTTCGAGTTATGGAGATACATTCTTCAGTAAAAGAGTGTATGTTTCGTTCTTGGCTCACAACACATGACCGATCCTTGAAGGTACCATTTAATGTATTTTTTGAAATCACATTGTGAACGTTTAGGGACTCTAAAAGAATATTATGTTTCTTTTTCTTTCTTATATGCACATTTTTTAATGTTTCAGAATTCATTTTTAACATATGGGAGAATTGTGCTGAGGCTAAATAGAGGTGCATCAGGAGGAGGTGGGCTTGTTGAACAGTTTCTTGATGTGATAATCAAAGAACTAGACCAAAGTGTTGGCACTGCATCTGGCACTTCTCATCGGTTAGTATTTTACTTATTTTGTTCTTTCTGTTTAAATTCTTGAATTCAGATGGTGAATTTAAGTATACATTGGCTGTTGCTGGGTTAATGAAGCGTTCAATTTTGTTTCTTTTGAACTTGTTTTGGTTTTTCAAAATTCAAATAAGGGCCGAGGTGTTTCGAGATGAGAAGACTGGATTAATCCCAAGCATACACGAAGGGTTAATGGGTCTTGCTGCCAATGTTTTGTATCAGGTTTTGTTTTCTTATCTTTTTTTTTTTTTTTTTTTTTTTTCTTTTTTTGGTTAATTGTAACTAATCAAATATTGGGATGGTACCAGCTGTTTGATACCATATACCTTTTGATTTGATTTCAGTAGAAACAAAATTGGTAGGATAGCTCCACTTCTTTCAACAACAACAACAAAGCCTTTAGTCCCAACAAGTTGGGGTCGGCTAGAAATGAAACTTCGGAGTGAGGGTTATATTTCCATAAAAGGCTGTATTTTATGGTGGCTCGCCAAGCCTATTACAACCCTCCTTTTTCCTGGCTTGGGACTGGCTGTGTAGAATCTACACATGCATAGTTTTAGCCCCACTTCTTAAAAAAAATGTAACTAATAAACTAAACTATGATAACTTGCTTTATATCTAATTTGACATGCAATGTACCCTATGGAATTCAATCCCATGGTGCACAATAGCTGTCTTATCTGGTTGTATGAACCATATGGATATCCTCACTATCTTCTTCTTCATCAAAGCCTTTATTCCCAAACAAGTTGGGGTAGGCTAGAAATGAAACCCAACCAGAATCAGCAACACATGGACTTCCTAGGAGGTCACCCATCCTAGTACTACTCCTGCCTAATTTCTGAGGGTTTCATTTCCATAAAGAAGCTGTTTTTTTACCTCTGGCTTGCCAAGCCTATCACGAACCGCCCTCCTTTTTCCTGGCTTGGGATAGGCTGTGTAGAAAATACACAGGCCTCTTATGGATATGCTCACTATACAAAGGGCAAATATATAAAGTATTATTTTATGCATCTTTATTATAGACAGTTATATTTATATAGGCATGCAAGTACACAACAAAGGCTTCGAGCAAGGAGAAACGATTGAAGATGGATCATCCTGCCACTCTAATACATGACGGTATCTTAAAAGGTTCTTTCCTATGGTAAGCCTCCCTCTCTCTCTCTCTCTCTGTATGAATTTGGAAATTATCAACCTACATCACTTTTGCCAGGAGTGGTGCTGTTTGTCATCTTATACGCTATTATGGATCTCGTATTGAAAAGTCTCTTTTGATCGATTGGTTTGATGCAAGTCATGGGAGCCTGAAGAGGTACTTATACTAGATTTATTTTTTAAATACAAATACTTTGATTTGAGCATTCTGTAATGAGCATGATTAATAACTTGTTTCCCATTTTTCTTAAATAGGATCTTGGGTAATGCGAATTCTCTGCAAATTCAGGATACACTCCTGTGGCTCTTGAGGTTTGTTTCTTGAGCTTAATATTTGTTAAATACCCTTTAATTCTGAACTACACACCATGCTTGTCTTTTCCATGCTCTTTTAGTAATTTGCTTTGATATTCTTTACTCTGCATTTTGCAAGGGCACTGCAGGAGTTATCCTATGTGCTTTGGCATCCACAAATTTTTTTACTGATTCCAAGTGAGGTGCATTTTCCAATCCCTGCCATTCAAATTAGAAATTAGAAAGTTTATCCTTCCCTTCCTTTTTTTTAGTTTACCTTCATATACACATTGTAATTATATCTTTTCTTAGTTTAATGACTTTGGCTATTAATTTATAGATAGCACATATCAGAAGCCGTTGGCAAGATGTATGGAGCTCATTGATGCAAAGCCTTCCTATTATTTTCAGCGCGACTAACTCAGCTGTGAGTTTCTCTAAACATTCAGCTTTTTTTTTTTTGTTTCTCTTAAATATTAGTGTCTGATATTGACAAGCCATAATTGTAACTTGTAGGTTGATACTGCTCTAGATCTCTTGTCTAACATGCTATTAAGGGTAAGTATCCTTCTGAAGATACATTTTTGTGTTGTGCATTTATTCAAGGTCTTTTCACTGTACTATGGCATAATTGGACTGTAACATCATGACAGGGGCCGATTCTTCATTACTAAATACATAATATGTTTGTAAAGATAATAATAGATTGTGTCTTTAATTCCTTCAAAATTGGAATTTTGTTCTTTTGGCAGGATCAAGTAGGTTCAGCTTTTGTAACACAAGATGTGTGGGATTTGCGAACCTTTAAGCAAATGCCATCGTTGTTAGTGCTTTGTTTGGATATTTTCTTTAACATATCAGTATTTTTTTAATTCACGAGATTGTAGAAAGATCCATTTTACAATTTTTTTAAACACTATTTAGGTCTGCTTTACACTTCATTTCTTGCGTCTTCTCAAGGATAGGTTTTCAGGTATGGCTAATCTGAACATTGCTTCCTTTTTATTACTTGTTTCTGATCTGCCATAAAGGTTGCTGTTTTTATTTTTGGTAGATGTTACTTCTCTTATGCAGGGTGGTATCTCTGGGTCTTTGTTCGTTAGAAAGAATCTCTTAGAAGCTTCTTTGGAATTGGCCAATTTGAAGGTATTGATGCAGTACTGAATCTTATTGAAGGCTAGTGATGTATTTATTTCAATAATAGGGGTTTTGATATTTAGTTTTTTAAGTTGTCTAATTACATGTTACTTTTGTGGCAGGACCCTATGCTTTTGAATGATGGAAATGTGACTCTTATAGCAGATGTCATTTACTCTCTCTGTACTGGGTCTTCAGCTTCTCTCTCTTCCTTTACTAGCCCAGCGGTACATCTTCAATGAGTTTTTCTTCTAGACGTCTCCAATAAATTTGTTTTCATACTTCATTTTTAATGCATTGTTGTCTTTTCTTTTATATTTGTTACATATCAATATACTTTTAGCTGTTAGAGCAAGGCCAGGGAGTTGGTGATGACTACGAGTTTTCAGTGGAATCCTTGGCTGAACTTAATCCTGTAATCTCACAGAAGGTCTATTTACATATATTGCATTTCACATTCTCTGATGGAGACATATTAGAAAAAGAACCTCAAGTTTGTCCATAAGTCACTTAATAATGATTCATGTGTACTTATTTACAGGTTGAGGCCGACAAGAATATACAAACACATCTTCCGATGCTAATTAAAGAACCTTTAGTTGTTGAATTAATGAAATATCTTGAGGTTTCTTTGGCATCCAATGCTGACTTTAAGAAAACCAATTCTTCAGCTCTTGTTTATTATTGTTCTCTTCTTTGTAACATCATCTACTGTGCTTTAGTTATAAGGTCAGATATAATGTAATTTGAACTTTGTTATCATAATTAATGTTAAAAACAAAAAGCAAGCAGTATGTAGGATTCCATCGCAGTTTTCTCAAATGGGAAAACAGTATAAAATAAAACATCCCACATCATGACAACAATTTCAGACTACATATACCTAGTTTATCATATGTAATGCTCTTTTTAACTTTCATTTGCACAGGCTACCAAATGAAACATCCCACATCATGACAATTATTTCAGACCACATATGCCAAGTTTTGAACCATTTAGCATCAGAAATCAACTATAAAGCTATTGAAATCCAATCTAAAGGCTTTGTTAATACCTCCACATTAGACTCATGTGGGCCCAACTTGACTTCCCTCAAGAGCCTTGTGTCTTCTCCTCTATTCATCCTCTTGAAGAAAAACAGCAGCACAGACTTGGAGCATTTTGATGGCGTTAACCAATCACTTGATGCACTTATAATGGCTTTTGCTAAGCTCTTTGAGGCTATTTCTGAAAACACCCCTGATTCAGGGCTGGATTTCCAAAATGTACCACCCACATCTCTGAATTCTGATGAAGTGGTCCCCTTTCCTGAGCCTAGCACTGTGATACATGACATGGAGTTGGATGCAAATAGCGGTTCAGGGGATATTGATGCATCAAAAACCAGTAATTTAGTTGTAGCCTGTTCACCTTTAACATATCAGATGGAACTGGTCTCGATCATTACCACCTTCTTCTCTATTCTGCCGAATCGTGCTTGGGAGATCTTGTACAACTGTATTGGAGATGAACCCAATGATAAGGTAGGTATTTACTTTTTGAACTATCAATGAGCACAAACAGTTATGAATGCCATTTTTTTCTGATAAGTCTATCTTCAGGTCCAGCTTAAATAACTTATTTAAAATTGCTACATTGATTTCGAGTCAGGTCCATCATAGCATATTGCATAACCTTTGCAAACACATCCATGATCCAACTCAAAATCTTTCTGTTCTGGTATGAATTTCTTATCCTTCAATTTTGTTTTCTGGAGTGCTTATGTACTAGAGCTTGATTTACTGGTTTCCTATTTCTTCTCTTTTTTGTCTTATATTAAACAGGTCAAAATAATCAATAAAACATTGGAGGAAAGTGCAAACAAAAAGCTTCTTTGTCTTGACTGTATAGATGCAATGGACGTCTTGTTAGGGAGATTACTCTCTCTCCAATCAGTGAGAGAAAATAATAAAGAAATACAATCTTTGCTCAAAGGACTGTCAACAGAGGTAAAATCAAGCAGCTGTTTGGTTGTTGTAATTCTCTATTGTAATATGTGTAAAATAATACATGCAAATTGAATAAGTATTATCTCTCTTGTAGAATTTGAGTAATTTGTCAGAAATACTTGACAAAATTGCGGAGACAGAAATTCCAGATTGGAGTTACCGTGGCAAGCTTATTGGTTGTATTTCCTCTTTTATTTCTCTTGACCCTGACAGTGGTCAGGTAATGATCTTTCTGAATGTTTTATACTGATTTCTTAATTTATAATGTGCTTGTGAAAATTAGATTTATAATGTGTTTATCAAAATTATAAGCGCTCCTCTTTTCAGGCCATGATTGAACGGCTTCTAGCTATGTTGCATGATCCTGATTATCGTGTCAGGCTTATAATGGCGAGAAAAGTTGGTTTTCTTTTCCAAACATGGGATGGCCACAATGAGCTCTTTCATGACATTAGGTCAGTTCTTTTCCAATCACAATGTTCTCCTTTATTACTGCTCAACCACGTTCTTATTTGCTCTTTTTATTTGTTTGGTTCAGTTCCAATTTTGGGGTGGAGATGGTGAGGTTCTCTAACGAAAAAATCATCAAAGCTAAAGAAGTTATTGTCGCAGGCTCACAACCTCAGACGTATATTGAAACTGCGCTTATTACTCTAGGTCACCTTGCTCTCTTTAGTGAAGATGTAGAAGTTGAGGTATTTACTTGAGAAAAATCCTGTTTCGAGCTTTTAGTTCACTAGTTGTGTTACTAGTATGATGATCTCTTACATTATATTTTCTTTTGATGCTTAGTGTATCTTTATGATGTGTGCTGCTGCCTCTATAGAGCCTATTCAAAGGTAAATAAACTAAATTTGGATTAATCAACCTGAATAGTTCATACTTTTTGTTGCAGTAGAATTTAATGCAACTACTATTTTTTCCTTTAATAGAGATCTGACATACACACTAGTTGATAATGTCTCAAAGCAACTTAGTTATCCATCCAGGAGGAAGGTGCGTTGTGTTGTAATCAAATTTATGGTTTCCTTAAATAATTGGATTGGGGTGGTTTTATACCACTTATTCCAGAAGATAAAATGGGGGCGGGTTCATATTACCTTTTGTGAAACTTCCAAAGATATCTAGCTAGTCTTATTTATCAAAAGTAATAATTCTACTATCTTCCTTATTTTTTAGTACATGGAGCAATTAATTGGTTCGGTTCTCTTTCGGTGGGTTGCTTGTGATGTTAGCCTTGTGTCTCTTGTTGAGGTAAAATTCAGTCTCCTATCTTACAATTCTCTTATTTATCTTACTTTTGCATGTACTATATTTTTATTTTCACTTTCCGTAGGTGCAAAATCTATTTGGCTTTGAGGGATCTAACCCGAGAGGCTTCATTGAGTTTTGCAATCCTTCTCTCCTTCCTTTTCTTGTTCTCAAAGGAGATGCCACTAGCCTAAACTGGATTTCTAAGGTTTCGCCTCATTACTTTCTTTGTTTTATCATTTCATGTATGAGGTCTGATATCAAAGGTTAAATAATTTAAGCACTGCAAGAACCCTAAATAGCCGAGACAGGGTTTACTGGATCAGAAGAGGTTTAACAACTTATTTCATATGGAAAAAGAATTGTTTTACAAATTTATATTATCAGAGAATGGTAAACTAGTCCAAAAGATGTAATGGGATTTGTAGGAGCTTTTGTTTGAGACCGAATCCTCTGCCCCCTGGGGGGCAGGAAATTCCTGCCCCCAGAGTCTCTGCGGGTGGGGCCCATTTAAAAACAGTAACAAAAAGTTAAACTCTAAACAGTAATCGGTCCCACCCCGGTCCCACCCGACAGAGACTCTGGGGGCAGGAATTTCCTGCCCCCCGGGGGGCAGAGGATTTTGTTTCCTTTTGTTTGGCATCAATTCAACAGTTTGAGAACCTATCATGAAAACAAAACCATAGAACAGTAACCTCTTATTAAAAATTTGCAACTATGTGTAACTTTCAGGTCTCTTGCTTGTCCTTGTCTGGTCTAATTAATGAATACTTTGTGCCTATATTTGCGTTGTCCATGGCGTTGAACTGTAGCACGAAACCAGAAAAAGAATATGCCAGAAGAGCACTTTGCGAAACGCTTCTGCAATATGGCGACATTTCGGAGACACAAAGGGATGACCTTATAAAAAAGCACCTGGTATACACTTTCTGTTCTCTCTCCGATGACTATTCTTATTCTTATGTTAACGTATTTGGCATTGATAAGTTCCTTTGTCCTTTTTTTTTTAATTTCAGGTTTCAATAGTGGGCTTCTTGTTTTTCCTAACCTCATCATTGCCTAACCCTGAGATGCCTTATTTTGCAAAAGAAACCATAGCTCGTTCAGTTAAAACAATTGTCGACGGATTTATGGAAATGTACATGCTCTTTTGATTCCTCTCTTGGTACAAATTTAATTGTCAGTTCTTATCTTTTATATTTATACATTCTGCAATTTTTATGGTTGTTTTTATGGATGTCAGGGATGATAACATTAGCAGTGTACATGTGGTTGACAAGATCAACATTTTTCGTCCTGATCGAGTTTTTAAGGTAAATAAACTATTAATATTGTCTTTTTTTATATTCTTTGTACAGATTGCTGTTAACATGGTACGTTTGCAAATTACCATTTCCATCAATGTACATTTTGTGGCTGTTTGCAAATAATCATAATCATTAAAACAAACTCAATTCTACAAAAGAACAGAAAAAAAGACTAAATTACCCCTAACTTTGGGATATTAACTTAATGAAATCTTTTATGAAGATTATTTCAATTCGGAGCACCCCAAATATGATCCATTTTTCATTTTTCACTTTTCATTTGATGTTTGAAGGGATGCCCAGTTCAGTATTAACAATCCAATGATTTGCTTCCAGTGGCAAGCATGGAATAATGTTCAACATTTCGTTGTAAACACGAGAATGTTCGGTTATTGGTACAATCAGAATAAAATACTTGGGTATTATTTACAAATTGCAATAGAACCTTCATATTTTGTGATTACAAAAAGTGAATTTGTTTGACTTGCAACAGTCTAAGCATGCAAGTAACCTACGTGCAACCTATTTGGTGCCTAAAGTTAATTTATTTTGTTATATTCTAAATGCAGTTCTTGGTAGAAATGCACTATCAGATAACAGCTTCTAATCACTTCCGGCATGTGCACTACAAGCTCTCTGCCATTGAGGTGCTCATGGATGTACTTGGCCACAGGGTTATCATTCCAAGCACTTCCTAGTAAGTTTAGCATTTGATATTCTTATCATTATTTTTAACTTTAGAAAAATTATTTCTGCACCCCTTAACTGCACCCGAAAGTGTTTATACTTAACATGCAAGTTGTACATATCTACTTCAATGTGTTTATACCTAGTATGTAAAGTGTTTACCATTTTTCTTTTTATTAGTAACCATAGGAAAGTATCAGGGAAATACACTGAATAAGTAAAAATACAACTTCCAGGATTTTTGTTCCTAGTAATGTAAGATATAAACACTTCTGTCATTAAGCTTAAACACATCTGGAGTGCAAGGGGTGCAAATCACCCTTCTTAAATTTATTGTTAAATGTTAATATTATTTGTGTAATTTTTTTTTTTTTCATTTTGAGGAGTTTGTAGTGGTTATTATTGGTAATTTAACTTTGTCTTGTTTATGGCAGCTACATTATTAGCATTATAGGGAACTTTATTCAGATTGGATCTTTGCAAGATCAATGCTGTATTATCCTTTCTAAATTAGCGGAAGCATTTAATGCGGATCCAACTAAAGAAACCATCAGCGTGTTAGGCGAACAGCTTCAGGTGATTCTTTTTATCTATATTTTAAGGTCGGAGAGAAACCTTCATCATTAAAGATATATAACAAAAATTAAGAGCCTCGTAAAAAATTATCATGTCTGATTACTTATTTCTGCTTGGTTTTTGATTGCTAATAGTTTCTGGTCTCGAGGTTGGTGGCATCTTGCATTGCTATTGGAGGCTGTGAAGAAGGGGGCATTTCACATTCATCTAGTGTTGTTTCTTTGCTCCATCAATTGACTGTAGATGCCAATCCATCCTTTTATGATTATATAAGAGTATGCGTTGCTTTCATTTGAAGTTTCCTTTTAGTGAGTTTCATATTTTTTTTTAATATTGCAAACCTGTTTTTTTATGTTGCATTTATTTTTGGCTACAATTTAGGTTTAGCTATGATGTTTTCATATGTGTGTGTTATTCTATTTCAGGAACTAGAACCATTCCCAACTCTCAAGTGTTTAGAGAAAATAACGGTTTTCCACAATGAACTCTCCAGGACCTATTCTCCAAGGGATCAATTTTTGAAGGCAAGTTTGATTGGGAGTGTATATAGGCAGAAATACTCTCCGAATTTAAATACACTTTTAATGTTTCCTTTAAATTGTCTGTCCTTTTACAGTTTGTCAAGAGAGCTCCTTATCTGCCTCCTAAATTGTTCTTTTTGAGGTAGTCTATACACTTTAAAGCCTTGTTCATGTGATTTTTCTTCTTTTTTTTTTACTTCTGTTTTTTATGGAAACATTCAGTCTTTTTCGTGTTTCAGCCTTGAGATGCATCATAGTAATTTGGTATCAGGATTGCTGATAGACAGAGGTTCAACAAATGGATCGGTGGACAGTGGGTGTTGGTACACTGACCCTGATTTTGTGTCTGCTGCATGGGCACTACTTGATCTCTGCGGTACAACCAATGAATACAGTTCTGACACCTGTGCACTTGCTGCTGATTTCCTATCTAGGGTTTGTTTCCATTATTTTGCTTTTCTATGCAAACACCTCTAGATCTTATTGCCATACCATATATATTCTATTTCAATGTTGTATTGGGCCTGACTTTTGCACGGATTTGTTTGTTTCATGCTTGTTGTTTGTTCCAAGTATCACATTGTAACTCCTTTATTTACTAATGACTTGCTTCTTCTAATAATAGGTTGGCATTTGTGACCCACACCATGTTGTTTTGCTTTTACCTGAGAACACTTTGCGTAAAAACACTGATAGTTTTGCTGATGAAGCCAGTTCCCATCCCAATTCAGGGGTTTCTGAAGAGCTACTAATACAGATTGTCAGGTTACTAAAGATGTGCTTATCTGATGATTCTGTGAAAATAGTGGACGTTGCTGCAAAAACTCTGAAGGTACGAAATTTTAGATCATTTTGTACTTGTCTTGATAATGGTTTATAAATTATTGAGTCGGAATTCTTAATTTTAAAACAGTCAGTCAGGTCTTGATTTGATAGAAGAAACACTGACCTATAAATTTGTAGGGAATTCTTTCAACAGCAAAAGGACAAAATATACTTCAATGCCTCGACTCCCATGATAGATCTTTATTGGCAGTATGAGTTTTTTTAGCTCTCTTTTTTTAAAGTTAATGTATTATCTTCTCATCCCTTTTGTTAACTGGAATTTGTTATGGCTGAGTAGGTGCACTCTAAAGGTTTTGACATGGCACTAGTTGAAAAGTTACTGCTTGAATCTGATGGAGGCTCTACTGGTATGGCACATTATTTTTTTCTTTACTAGATATATTTGTATCAAATAAGCAAACTAAATTGTTCAAAATTTTAATTTGCAGTTTTGGTGAAAGAATCATCCTTGTGGGAAACAGAAGGGAAAACCTATGAAACATGGGTCTGCTCTCTTGTTTACTCACTCATTACACACTGTGATGACATCATTCTTCGGTACTTCTTTCAAAGTTAATAAATCATAGTTACATTTTACTTCTTTGGTGTATGTTTTCTTGGTAATATAAAATATATGTCTTGAATACCTTCTTCTTCTTAACTTGTTTGATGTAGACTCTGCCAAAGTATAGTACTACTGAAAGCTGAGATAGCTGAGCAATTACTTGCCAGTGTCTTGGTTAGTCTAGCCAAAAAAGCTGATTCACTTTCTTTGCTTTGTGAAATTATCTCAAAAAAGGTATTTACATTCTCAATTTAACTCTAACACATTGACTATCAGGTGTTTTACTTCAAATTTTAACAAAAAACGTTGAAATTTTTCAGATCAACGAGAATATATTTGTCGAATCAAATTATTCAC
Source organism: Carex pumila (assembly GCA_033356055.1). Lineage (NCBI taxonomy): Eukaryota > Viridiplantae > Streptophyta > Magnoliopsida > Poales > Cyperaceae > Carex > Carex pumila. Next base: position 275,196 of record JARJHM010000366.1, read on the forward strand.
TGAAGTCAATTCAAGTGTTTTTGGAAGCATTGAACAAAGTTAGGTCCTTTTATATTGCTGAGAAGGCCAGATCAGTCCCATCTACACCTAAGGTAAACCTTGGCTGTAAGCTAAGTACCTCATTTGTGTTTCTTTTTGGGCTATTTTGCCATGTTTTAGCCTCAATTATTACACCAAGACAATAAACAAAATAAAGGAGATAATAGTAGGGACCAAATCGGCAGTATAGTTTTCTATTTTGCCAAGGCTATTTTTGCCTTGGCTGAAAGGACATTTTATCATTTGGAGTATCTAATTATATAAATTATGTAATGAATTTTTGGTAGCATCTTTGATTGTGTTGGACTACTTGTCCATAGTTTTCTATTTCTCCCTTAACAGGCGAAATCTGATATCAATAATGAAATTACATGATGTCTAATCAGTTAGCTTTTGTAGGCCTCCTCTTCCTTGAGGCTGCAGAGAGCATCAGTGAGATCAAAAGACAAGTCACCTAAACTTGAACAATTTACATCCTCTTGGCAAAAGGTGAAGTACTTCTTATTTTTCTTCTTTCTTTCAAGAAAATTGCTTATTTTATACTTTTCTTTGATATACATAAACATTTAGTATTACTTTTGCACTGAACCAATATATTATTGTCAAAGGTGTATTGGCTTTCGATTGACTATCTAGAGGTCGCCAAAGCAGCAATGGCAAGTGAACCACATTCTTGTTTTTAAAAGCAAAAAAATCAATGTCATTGTTTCTTAATTTTCTTTTTTGTTCTTTACTTAAAATTGTTTACTGGTTCTCACATTTTCTCTAGAGGTGTGGATCATACTTCACAGCAGTACTATATGCTGAGCTATGGTGTGAAGAGCATTTCACTACCCTATCCCTTGGCTCACCCGATTTTTCTCATGAAGAGCTGGTTATTATTTTGGCCCTATTTTATTTATTTTTTAGATGTGGAAAACCCAAAACAGTAGGCTGTGTTAATTGTGTATCAGAAAGCAAAATAATAAGTTACATTTCAGTTGGTAATTGTACCAGCCTTTACCGGTATCTTTTTCTTCACGGGGCTAGTATGTTTACTCTTGTATGTTTTCCTAATTCTGTTTACATATTTTGCTAGTTGCCTCCTCACATAGATGTATTAGTTGCAGCGTACAAGCAAATCAATGAACCAGATAGCATCTATGGTATTGTACAAACTAACAAGGTTGGTCTTTAATCGAGTACTTGATCTATGTTTCTTTGTTCTTTTTCTTATTTTTTGGTTTATTTAATTGTCTTTTACTTGCTGTTTTTGTATATATAAAAACAGATGGCATCTCAAATAGTTAGATTTGAGCACGAGGGTAACTGGAGCAAATCCTTAGAGTACTATGATTTGCTTGTAAGATCAGCTCCAGCTAGAAACATTGGTAGATCATATGAAATGATGTGTAAAGACCGTAATTCATACGGTGCTTCGTCAGGGATAAATCAACCAAACTGGGACTTGTATAAAGGTTTAGTGAGGTCTCTTCAGAAAACTGGATGCACTCACATGCTTGATACGTACTGCCAGGGCTTAACCAGCCAAAAGGATTTTTTGCAAAATGACCCCGAGTTTGTTGATATTCAGGTGAAGTTATTTGAACTGGAACCTAAACATTCTTATATGTGTCAATTCTTTTTCTTTTTTTCCTTTTTATATAATGGTGCATTGTGCTTTTTGTTGGTACAGTTTGAAGCTGCTTGGAGGGCTGGAAACTGGGATTTTTCTTTTTTCATGCCAGATGCAAATACCCTATATATTTCACAAAATTCCAAATATAACCTTTTCAATGAGAGCTTGCACAAGTACATCTCTTTTATTTGCTCATGGTTTGGGGTGAAAGTGAAAGGGCTTGTGTTGACCATGATGTTTTCTATTGTTCATTTACTTTGTTTTTTTTTTTTTTTTTTCTTTTGTATAGTTGCTTGAGAGCTTTACAAGAAGGTGATAATTGTGAGTTCCTGCTGAAACTTAAAGCTGCCAAAAAGGTACTTACGGTTTCATTCACTTCTAAAAATATTATATAAATCAAATGGTGTAAACACTGATTTATGCGTAATGCAGGATTTGGTACGGTCTCTTGCAAATGCTAGCAAGGAAAGCACCAAATATATCCATTCTACTGTCTGCCGCCTCCAGGTAATCAACCTTGTTGTAGGTGGTGCATTTTGTTGTATTTATTCCTTTATCAATTCTTGCAATTGAAATTGAGATACTAGTTCTTTGCATCAATACTTATAATAACATCAGATTTTCATAATGCAAAAAGATGCTGGATCACATATCTATGTCGTGGGATGTACGATGGAAAACTTGTGCTGATAAAAGGTCAAAACGTACTCCCAAGATCATTGATAATTCTTCTGAAGCTATCATCCCTGGAAGAGCTCAGGTTCGTATTTTTGTACTGGGCCTGTGTTTGATTCTTTGATTGGTGTTATTCTTCTTCCTCTTTACTTTACTTTTTTTTTATTTTTTTGGTACTCCCAAGTCCCAACAGTATGAAGTAGACAAAAATCTCTAGGTTATTTGAACTTCTGATGGTTAATTTCAAACTGTCAAGGGGACATGCATGTAATAAGATAAAACTAACTATTTTCTACCAAGGTTGCCTTCTAGTTGGTTTGATCTTACTTTTTTTTTGATAAAAGGTGGCATTTGAGCTACCCGTTTCATTAAACATGAAACAAGTTTACACCATCAAGACAGGAAAATGTAAAGATCTAGTGCTCTAGTGGTGGGGTCTGCATTGAGCAAATAAGTACCAGGTTTTTAGTGGTTTTAGGTTTCTTGGGAGAAAATATATCTTCTAGTTTCTCAAATACATCAACTTACAACAAAGATAGCAATTAAGAAATATTTTCTGTCACTTATTTAATTAGTGATAAAGTATTATCAAAGATGTCACTAAACAATTGCCAGTTCGATCTTGTATTGCAGATGGAACCACTGAATGAAGAATGGAGATTTGTTCTTCAACAAACTCAGTTGGATCTTGACATATTGGAACCCTTTATTGCATTTAGGCGTGTACTTCTTCAGATCTTAGACTGTAAAGAATTTGTCATAGAAAATCTCTTACAATCTGCCTCAGTCCTTCGCAAGGTTTAAACCTTTTTGTTTTTGAATTATCCACTTAAACTGTTTAACTCTCGAGAAGATTTGATTATGATTGCTTTGTTTTTGGAGTTCAATAAAAGATTAGTCATAAGAGTGAGTCTATGGTACTATGCATTGCGCATATTGGTCTCTACTATGGATCAATGTCTCCACTTTCGAAGTCCAAATAGTTGATCTCTATATGAAAATGTGCTTGCAGATCAAATTTTATATTTTTTAGAATTGTTTTACTATGTTTTTAGATGGGTAGAAATCACTTGATCTAAAGATTCTAGACCATTCAAAAGTAGTGATTTTTCACCTATCTTAAAAAATAGTAAAAAAAATCTAAAAAATTTAAAATTTAGTCAGGAAGTACATTTTCATATGGAAATGATGTTGAATGGTTCAGATCATTGACTATTTGGACTTTAAAGCGGAGATATTGATCCATAGTACGGACCAATCCGCACTGTGCATAGTACCATAGCGTCACTCTAGTCATATTGATAATTAAAGGAGTGATAAAAGCTGGTTAAAAATACACGCATCTGGGTGTAAACACCCCATTTCCAGGGAGCGGTTTTGAATCCTTGTGTTCTAGAAGGCTTGTTGTACCAATTTATAAACTAAAGACCCATGCTTCATTAAACTTAATTTGAAATTTGGAATGAAAGGCATCATCTTGCTCTTTGGAAACTTATATGTTGCTAATTATTCATGCAGGGCTCAAAGTTTTCTCTGGCAGCAGCTGCATTACATGAACTTAAAGAACTGTGCTGTCAGAAAGCACAAGGACCTTCATCACAAAATTATTATCTTGCAAGGGTAAGACAGTAATAACTATTGAATCAACTATTAACTTCATTTTCTTTATATACTTCTTTTGTGGTTATAGCTTGAAGAAGCTAAACTTTTGAGAGCAGAGGGACAACATGACATGGCAGTTAGTCTCGGGAGGTACATCATACAAAATTATCCGAGGGAGGAGGAGATTTCAAATGTATACCGTCTGGTCGGTAAATGGCTGGCTGAAACTAGATCTAGCAAGTAATTCTTTTTGCATGTCTTAGTATTACTAGATACTTGATTATTTGTATGTTAAATAATTTGTTAGTCCTATGGCCTGGTTTTCTGTTTCATGTTATTTTGATTGGGCAATTTGTATAGCTCAAGAACTATAATAGAGCAGTATCTGAAGCAATCGGTGGAGCTTACAGAGTTGAGAAAGAGCAGCATGGCTACGTGCATATCTAGGCAGTGCCAGGCTTACTTCCATCTGGCACACTACACTGATGCTCTTTTCAAAAACTACGAAGAAAGACTCGCATCCAGTGAGTGGCAAGCTGCTCTTAGGCTCAGGAAACACAAGGTACCTCATAACCTTTATCCGAAAAATCAGTCTAGTATTGAATAATACCAATTCTCCAGTTGAGTTCCATTTCTAGCCTACCCCAACTTGTTTGGGACTAGGCTTGGTTGTTGTTGTTGTTGATTGAACAATACCAATTATCTGTAACCTCAAATGAGTTTTATACTATCTGAAAAGAATTAATGACGGAAGGGAGCAACATCGGAACTTTGAAGCTTGCAATTAATTAAATTTCAGGGATGTAAAATTCCAGAACAGCAGTTCCCTTTATTGTCATACTTTTAGCACTGATGAAATTATTTTTATTCCCAGACCAAAGAGTTGGATGCACTGATTAAAAGACTAAGAAGTTCATCTAGGGTAAGTGGCAGTTCTATGGTACTGTATACTATTTAGTCTGGTATTCTTCTAGATTATTGACCTGTAAGTACCTCCATTTTAGAGGGACATTTTGTTTTGGATTTATGATATTACTTCTTCTTCAATAAACTTTGTAGGGAGAAAAGACAGATTATTCAGTTAAAATTCACGAATTACAAAAACAACTTGCAATGGACAAGGAAGAGGAGCAAAAGCTTCAGGTAGTTATATATATATAACCTATTGTAATATAACATTATTATTTTATAGAGGAACTAAAATAAGTGCACAGTTAAGTATAACTATATATAATGAGTTTGGCTAATATAACATCAATGTTATTTTAGCATATATAATACCAACTCCAAAACCTATCAAATCAACTTCAAATGACTAATCCAAACCGTTCAAACTAATGTACTTTATGAGTGATGCGTTTACATGCAAAATTTATAGCTTTTCGAACTTATTTAGTATCAAGTCAAGTGGTCAAATGTGTGAGTTTTTAAGTTAATTTTAATGCATTCATTTTTTTCAATATTTTTACTGCTTGTCTTGATACTAAATAAGTTCGAAAATATAAAAAATTTGCATGTAAATGCATCACTCATAAAGTAAATTGGTTTGAACGGTTTGAATTAGTCATTTGAAGTTGATTCGATAGGTTTTGGAGTTGGTGTTATATATGCTAAAATAACACTGATGTTATATTAGCCAAACTCATATATAATTGACAAATACTTATTTCGCTACAGCAGAGCATGGGCACATTATTTCTATTTATTGTTTTTTTTGGTCTTTCTTGGTAGGATGATAGAGATAACTTTCTCCGCCTTGCCTTGGATGGATACCAACGTTCACTTGTAGTAAGCGGCAAGTATGATTTACGTGTGGTATGTTCTCTCAACTTGTTTCATTTCTAGCCTACCCCCATCTTGTTTGGGACTAAAGGTTTGGTTGTTGTTGTTGTATGTTCTTTCAAAAACTAGGTGAGTATATGATGAATCTCTATTTTTTCTTTTCTTTTTTGTAGTTGTTGGACTGACAGAGTATTATAACAAAAAAATATATATATTTAACCTTTTGACCTTAACTATTTTGAATTATGACTTCTCATAACAATAGATATTCATTAGGTATTCAGGTTGGTCTCCTTGTGGTTTAATCTTTCCTCTTGCAAACATGTGGTTGAATCTATGCAAAAGACAGTAAAGGAGGTATACTTTATTTCATTTGTTTACTGTTATATTGTACTTCATTAATTTTTTATTATATTATTTTTAAATCCTTTCATTAATAAGTAAAACCTTACTGAAAATGCAGGTTCAGTCATATAAATTTATACCACTAGTTTATCAGATTGCGTCAAGGCTTGGAAGCTTGAAAGATGCTCAAGGGTCTAACAATTTCCAGGTCTTTTTTTTTTTTCCATTGTACAATTTCTACAAAGATTTAGATGATGCTTTACATTCCTTTGTTAAAAATGAGTATGATTTGTGTTAAAATGGGCATATCTCAATAATTTTACAGAATGCATTGGTTTCTCTTTTGAGGAAAATGGCAATTGATCATCCATACCATACTATGTTCCAGGTATTTTATGTAAATATTAATTTTTATTAATACATATCTGGCATAGTACAAAATTGTTGTTCTCTGTTAAATTTGTAGTCAATTTTTATTCTTGTAGATGTTGGCTTTGGCAAATGGAGACCGAGTAAAAGATAGACAACGAAGTAGGAGCTCTTTTGTGGTAGATATTGAAAAGAAACAAGCTGCTGAGAATCTCTTAAATGAGCTTGGTTCCTTTCATGGTCCTTTGATTCGTCAGGTTAGCCTTACTTTCTGTAACATACTTTACATTCATCTCATAGTTAGGTTTTGTAATAATATCATAACATGTGCAAGTGAGACTATGACATGTCCGTTTAGAATTTGAGACCATGATAGTTAGGTTTTGTAATGAGATCATAAATTCATAAGATGTGTATACTCCATATCTGTCTATAACCAACCAAATGTTAACTTGCTTTATTTATTTATTTTTAATGTTTTTTTGGGCTTATTTGGGAATTATTGCTTACATATCCTCTTAGATGAAAATGATGGTGGAAGCATACATCAAGCTTGCTGAATTAGAGACAAGCAAAGAGGTTAGTAAGTATTATTCTTCTGGCGCAGGGATCGCTTGACAATGGTTATTCTGGCAATCTTGACAATGAATATTTGAAAAAAAATTAAACTTGGGAAGTAAATTTATAGGTATGTTCAGTGTTTTAATAATTGGTTCTTATTCGGTATTCGGAAAGCCACTGAATACTGCATATACAGTATGTGGCCGAATATCGGATTTTTATTCGGATTTTCAAATGAAAAATCATAGACATTAACTCTAATAAACATAGATAAACATTACAAATAAACATAAATAAAATATAACACTAGTTAAAACAAGTTAACAATTCATAGTACAAATTACAAAACTACAGATAAGCATAAATAAAACATAAGTTCAAACCTAAATAAATGAAATTATAACTTATTCGGTTCTTATTCGGATTCTTATTCTCTATTCGGAAACATTCGGCCGAATAGATAATATGTGGAAAAAAAAATATGCGGCTGAATATTCGAAACCAAATATTGGACCAAATACTCATTTTCTATTCGGATTCCAACCGAATACGAATATTCGGTCGACTAACTAAACCGACTTTTAAAACACTGGGTATGTTATTGTACATGTAGATAGCGTAGCGATCAAATTTCATGCAACATACACCAAATCTCATCATATTTTGTAGACATTGTATGTGTGGATAATATGGATCATGCCTATAATGTTGGATTTCAAATGTAATCTTTATTTTTGAAGATTGTCAAGATTGTCAAAATGAAGCATTGTCAAGTGATCCTCTCCCCCCCGCCCCCCTCATCTTATATTTTATACCCCTGAAATCTAAAACACTGGAAACTTTTGGATTGTAGGATACTAACAAGAAAGTGCCTTTACCAAGGGAAATTCGCAGTCTTTGCCAACTTGAGCTTGTGAGATAGACAAAACAAAATTATATTTTTTTTTCAATAATTGTTCCTTTCTTCTGAATAAAGAATGAAGAGTGCCTTTTTCTATTATTATATCTCCTAACTTGATGTCCTTGGTACTTAAGGTTCCAGTTGTGACAGCTACAATTCCTGTGGACCCAAGTTGTCAGTACGGAGAAGGATCCTTTCCTCATTTCATGGGATTTGGAGATTCTATAATGTAAGTCTAATTGTGCTCCTTTTTCGTGTTACTCTAATATCAAATACCTGAAATGTTCCATCTCCGATCAGTTAGCTTGACTATTTATAGTTTAAAACCTGATTTTGTAGGATAATGAATGGAATAAATGCACCCAAACAGGTTGAGTGTCTTGGGTCGGATGGTGAAAAATATCGTCAGCTTGCCAAATCTGGAAATGATGACTTACGCCAAGATGCTGTAAGAAAGGATGACTATTACATGTCTTTTTATAATTTTGTAGTAGGATTTCTCATCATCTTTGTCTATTTGGGAAAACATAATAAAAATACAGGTGATGGAACAGTTTTTTGGTCTTGTAAACATGTTTCTACAAAACCACAGAGATACTTGGAAGAGAAGATTGGGAATACGTACCTATAAGGTTCAAATTGAATTTTTGTGTTCTTTGATTACTTTTTTATGATTATTTATTTGTCAATCCCAATTTTTAAATCAATAACAACAATATCTTTGGTTTTTTTATGTTTGACAACTCTATGCCTATTGCGCATCAAATATCATTTTGAGTCTGAACTGGATAGTTCTGGACACATGATACTAAAATATTGTTGTAATATATTTAATAAACCGGGACAGGTAGAAAAAGCTTTCATACAGCTGATCTCTTTGGTGGGTCCCACTCACCAATTCTCCTATAATATTTTTACAGGTTGTTCCTTTTACCCCCAGTGCTGGTTTGGTTGAATGGGTGAACGGAACTATCCCCCTTGGCGAATATCTCCTTGGAAGGTATTAGAGTTACCTTTTTGGCTAAAGCATTTCTGATATTACTTTTCTTTATTTTCTGTTTATTTACTTCTGTCTATATTCTCTCGTGCAGTACACGGTCTGGAGGTGCACATGCTCGCTATGGAGCTGGAAATTGGTCGTTTCTTCAGTGCCGTGAGCATATGTCAACTGTATGCTTAAACATTTCTGATATTATTTTGCTTGTGCAACCGTCCACATAAACTATCTTGCGTTTCTTTTCTTTTATAAAGGGCAGTTCCTAATGTATATTGAAAGAATGCACGCCTCTATTTTGCAGGAGAAGGACAAGAAGAAGGCTTTTCTCAGAGTGTGTGACAATTTTAGGTATGAATAAGTAGCCTGTGATCAATGGTTTATAATTCCCTGTCACTATTGTTATTTGCTTCCAATACAAGTATTTGTTGAAAATGTACAGGCCAGTGATGCATCACTTCTTTTTAGAAAGATTCTCCCAACCGGTTGATTGGTTTGGTACTAGGCTCTCTTACACTAGGAGTGTTGCCGCAAGTTCCATGGTTTGTCATTTTTTTAATCTAGCAGTTTAATTTCTACATGAATTTTTGTTTCTTTTGTATGTTTTAGACAACTGTTTGGTTTTCCTTGTCTTTTGGTAGGTCGGCTATGTTGTTGGTTTAGGAGATCGGCATTCAATGAATATATTAATAGACCAAAAGACGGCAGAGGTGATTCATATCGATCTTGGTGTGGCCTTCGAGCAAGGCCTAATGCTTAAAACACCCGAGAGGGTATTAATAACTTACTATTTGTTTTCAAATTTTTAGCACATTTAGGTTTATTGGTTGCTATTACAGAACATACAAACATTCAAAAATGGAAAACCAAGTGAGAAAATAGGCTAAATTGACTCGGTACAAAAATATAGGTGCCATTTAGGCTAACAAGAGATATGATAGATGGCATGGGAGTAACGGGAGTAGAGGGAGTGTTCAGAAGATGCTGCGAGGAGACTCTCTCTGTTATGAGGACCAACAAAGAAGCCCTTCTCACTATCATTGAGGTACCCTTGTTCACTTCTTTTTTATATCTTCATTTCTTTACTTGCAATTATATGTTTTGGTTGTGCCAATGATTTACAACAAATAAATTGCAAATGTATATTCAGGTGTTCATCCATGACCCGCTCTACAAATGGGCCCTTTCTCCTTTGAAAGCCTTGCAACGTCAGAAGGAAGCGGAAGAGGAGATGGACTCTTCCTTAGATGACTCTCAAGATGGCTATGAAGGAAATAAGGATGCGGCACGTGCCTCCCTCAGGGTTAAACAAAAGCTTGATGGGTACGAAGAGGGCGAAATGTGTAGCATCCAGGGCCAGGTAATTAGCTAAATGATGTAATAAACCTTGTCATTGTCATTCAGAATAAAGTGATAATTTGGCGATCTTATAAATTTTGTTCTCACTAATCAATTAATTTGTTTGTTTTGAAGGTACAGCAACTGATACAAGATGCGGTCGATATTGACCGGCTGTGCCAGATGTTTCCTGGTTGGGGTGCCTGGTTGTGACCTTTATGCTGAGTTGGAATTGGTTGGAGTCCCTGCTTTGTAAAGTACAATTTTGTATAAACTCGATAGAATAGATATGTTGTGGCGCTAGGAGTAGGAGATGATATGAAATAACGTAACAAGCCTTATTTTTTCTCAGATTCTCACATTCAAATTGTTTATATGACTGGTTAACACCGGTGTTATCTTTGTTAGAAAAAGCCATCATTTTGCGAGTTGCATGAAAATGCGCAGCCTTTTGCATGCAAATTGCCCTTGGGGGTTGGTGCAAAGAATACATTTGTTGATCTCTTTATCTAGCTATGACGAATGATTTTGATAATTAATATGAATACTATACATTTGTAGGTATGAATACTATACGTTTTGACTATTAACTCAGAGTATAAATACCTCCATATCAGATGTTGGAGTCATTTAATGGTCCCCTATCAAAAGTTGTTTGTCTTTTAGCGCGAGAGATGTTTAGAAAACTGATATGAGAGTACTTTTAGTGCGGGAAACGTTTAGGGGACTGATATGGGACTGATATCGAAAGTTGTTTGTCTTTCTCCAGCAAACGGAGGTCTTGTCCTTTCTCCAGTGAATAAGCGAGGTCTTCTTTCTTTTTTTATTTGCTCTCTGACTCCCAGCAATAAACAAGAATTAGCAAATGAAGTCTCTTTTTTTTTTAGTTTTACTCTATGGTCCCAACAGTGCCAAGTATCAAATGAAGTCATTTTTTTATTATTTTGCTTTGTTAGGCGTACCGGATGATGCGAAGTCATCTTTTTTAATCAAGCAGCGAAAATGAGAAGTAGCGGATCGGATTTTTCTCCAGCACAATTAAATGGGCCTTATTTATTTTTCTTTGGGCCAGGGTTAGGCACAGTATTAAATCAGGAGTAGGCACAGAAGCAAATATATACTGGGCCAAAAAAATCCAATTTCAGGGGTAGGCACTTGCCTACCCCTGGGCCTTTATGGATCCGCACCTGGTTGTTCTCTATATTTAATATCAGATTTGTTGCCACCACTGCATGGGGCAGTTGGTAAAGGCATAGTCCCCCTACGGGAGGGACATGGGATCGATTCTGCTTGGGGGCAAAATTGGAGCCTACGGACTTTACTCAAAAATATATATATCAGATTTGTTGTAGATATACATGTTTGAATCGGTCAAAATTACGATATCCGTAAGAGAAGATACAGACATTGAAAGTTTATAAATAAACCACTAATTAAAGACAATTATTGGTGATTAGAAACTTAATTATCAGGGCCTTCATGGAAAAAGAGCTGGATCTGGGTCGTCGACAACTATGCAAATAGTTGTGTAGCAGATGTAAAAATAACTAATTGTTAGCTTTCAGCACATAATGTGTGTGAATCGGTCACAGAAAATTTTACAGATTGGCTATAAATGATGTTTGTTATGATAATAATGGAGCAGCGGGAGGGAAGCGACGGGATAACCTCTTGAAACCATTTGATTCTCAAGAAACATGTAAAATTGTGGTAACTAGTTGCTCATCATGGCCGTTTCCTAATGCATTACAACCTGAGAAACTTATTAATTTGAGTGATCTGGCAAGTGGCACCTGATGACTTCAATCATTTTTAAGATACCAAGCAATATATGATTTACAAATTAGCAATTAATTAAAATGATTTGAGTGACATGACTACGAGTCATATTGTGGCCCAGATTGCCGAAAAGATGAGTAATTAAATTACCTTTGACAGCTAATTAAGGTTGTTGGAAACCAGCTACGTAGACGGTCAGAAATCCCGTTTTGGCAAGATACCCTACAAAAGTCAACTTGAGTGACATTTTGGATATTTTGATATGGAGCTTTCACCGCTTTGATGAACAATTACAACAATGCTTCTTATTTTGGAGTATTTTTCCCAAAGGTAGAAAAATGTAGTTTATATTCATTGGTGCCTTATTGGGTGGCACTTAATATTATCCAGCACTCAGATCGATGAGATGCCAATAGAGTTGCTGAAGATATAGGTTGTAAATACTTTAAAATAATAATAGCAACTTCTATTTTTCACCCAGTGATGAAAAGTAGAGTGGGAAAAATGGCACGACAGAGCTAGCTTCGTCACGAAACGGCACAGTTACGGTACGGAACGGCACACATGTCGGTTACATGTCGTGATTCACGTGTTCCCGTGCTGTGATCATTCGTGTGTCGTGATCATCTTTTGAAAATATAGTACGGTACAGCACATCACGCAAAATATCTAGTTACGGCACGTGATTACGCGAGTCATATGTAATTAGAACTGTTAGATCTTGACCAAATAATGAATTTTGAATAAACTAATGTAAATTATGATAAAATGGTCACACAAGTCACGTTTGGACATGGCATGACTCACGTGGCATGACCATTCGCGTGACATGACCACCCTTGATATTTTGGTTGTGGCACGATATAACACATAAAAAATTAACTTGGTCACAGTACGGCACAGCACGGCACGAGACCAAAATTACGACATGTTAGTCACGGCACGGTGCGTTTTTTCCACTAATGAAAATTATGTGATGCACAATTTGTTTTACGATCTTGCGGAGAAGCTCTCTGCTGAAGATTGTTTTAGGTTAACAAATGTTAAGAGAAAATCCCCTTCAACTCTGCAGCATGTATATATGCCTCCAAGTTGACAATGAAAATATGAAAGAGAATCTATCTAGCATATGTTATACAAAAAAAAAAAAACTTGTGTACCCTAATCTTAAAATCCATTTATTAACGATATTAGTGAAATCATTCCCAAGAAATTTACAAATTTTAGAGAAGTGTATGAATATCAGAGTATAATGAAAAGTAAATGTTTGCTTTTTAGTCTTAAATGTTGGAAGGATATACTTGATCATGAACTCAAAAGAATTGAGCAAACAGGCTCAAAGGAAAATTGTGCAGAGCATCTTCAAATTATGGAAAATGTTGCATGAGACAATGCACCAGAATTCACAGTAAATGTCAAAAGAGCTTGGTGGAGTTGTCATAACATTGAATGAACTTTATTTTCAGATGCAACACTGGATAAATTGAGATTACCCTCCATGCTTCGCAAGCTTTATTCTATGTTCGAGTTTATAGACTTTATAAACTGGCCAGAACTATCAGAGTTGCCAGAACTGACAGGTTCAGTCAACTACATTAGAATAACTGATTGCCCAGTGTTAACGGAAAGATGTCAACCAAATGGTCCAGACTGAAATAAGATTCAATGCATACGGGAGAGATGGATTGAATGATTTCAGACCTCTGCCCTGTTGTTACAATAGGTATAATTCCACTCTCTTCTCTCTGTTTTGTTTCATTTTATCTTTCTTTCTTTATTTCTTTTTTCTCCCTTTTTCGTTCTTTTATTTTATTTATTTTCAATTTTTTCTATAACTTTCATGGTATTTGGTTAAATATCAATGCATTTACATAACGTTTTGAACAATATATAACATTAAATCCTTCGGAAAGTTCTCAAAGGATGAGCTATTCAGCAATAAAAACATTAAAATTGAACTAGCATGTAATTTGTGCAATGCATGCGACTTTCCTATATATGTGTATAAGCATATCATATGACGATAACTATATATAATTGCATGGTTAAAGTAAAATGTAAAGAGTACATCAAAGCAGATGAGGTTTTGATTCGGTTCCTAAACGCAAAAACACTAATCTAACTCAAAAACTATTTAATATAATCTATTCGGGCCTTCCTTCTTTATGATGCTTTCAAAATAAAGGGTGACCAAATCTCTAATTTGGTTCACAAAAAAGTAAAATGTGTAGACTGAATTGATTCAGTCCTTATAATTTTTGTAAAAAAAAAAAATAATTATGCTGCTTTACTAAAATTAATTTAATTCATTATGATTTATAAAAAAAATTCTTTATTTTATGCTCCGGTAGTACATTAGTAACGGCACTTTGGCCTTGCAATTTTGTAATTTTATAAATAGGATCAAATTAGCGATTGTAACAATGAGAAAATAATAAATAAAAATTAATTCGTGTAGCCTCCATTTTCAACCTGTCTGCTTGGTTTGGAGCAGCGGAACAGAGAAAGGGTATCTATCTGATTACATCTGTTTACATTGTAATATAGTTCGAAAATATAAAAATTGTACTGAATATGAGAGCATGCAGTTCTTTTATTGTGCTCCGGTGAAGTATTTATTTTCGTTTCTACAGGATTACAACAAACAAAATAATTAACCAAGTACATTTCATCAACCTTTTTTTTTGCACAGCTTAATTGCAATTTCATCAAGCTTTTGCTGTAAATAATTCACTGGTTCAAGTTGCATGCATGAAATTGATCAAAGCATGCATTTCAAATACTTGTACTAAAAACTTTTATTCAATATTAATCGTCATTTACAGGCTGATTTCCACTGTAAAATAACCTAAACCTTATTAGATGGGATTCCTATATCTAGACTATAACTGGGCTCCGGCCCAATGGTTCTACGCTAGCAGCATAATCCCGGGCCCACAAATCAAAGTGTATTATTTCTTCAAGGGATGGATGCACCACTAGATCCTTCTGATGCGCGTTGCAAGTAAGCTCAACAACTTTAAATATATCCAAGTAGCTAATCCTGAATAAGAAGAAAAGGTACATAAAACATTTACAATTATAATTTTTGAGAAACTGAAAGAAAAACAAACCCATTATTCTGAATTTATTTTTTTGTTGTTGTTGAGAAAAATGTACTTTTCATTGATAAACAACTCGACAGCCTTCTCATTGGCAGCACTGAGAACTCCAGTCATGGTACCACCTGCTCTACCAGCAGCATATGCTAAATCCATCGATGGATATTTAACATTATCTGGTGCTTTAAATGTTAATGAACCCAGCCTACAAAAATTAGAAGTGAAAATAAAAGGGAACCAATTTTGCATGTCAGACAAAAAAAGGAATTATGGATACTGTGAAAATTAAAATATTTTCCATTTTATTTTTTTGTTCTTATGCAAGGTGAGTAGGAGGGCAGGGAGGGAAATTTAGGAAATGAAGATGAAATTACTTGCAGAGGTCAAGTCTAGGCCAAGTGACCTCAGAGCAATAAATTCTCTCGGGCCAAGACATTGTGTACAGTATAGGTAGACGCATATCAGGCCACCCCAATTGTGCCAAAATAGAAGAATCCTGCAGAGAAAAATTACAAGTATCAGAACAATCAGTGCTTTTTATTAATCTATCTGTTCTTGCTCTTAATGACATTACTATCAAGTAAAAAATGAAGGATACAATAATGAAAACTAACCTGTGTTTCAATCATAGAATGTATAATAGATTGTGGGTGAATAACAATCTCAATGTTATCATATTCGGCTCCAAATAAATAGTGTGCTTCGATCACCTCTAATCCCTACATAATTTGAAAAATAATAAAAAAACAACTATCTCAAAGGGCAGTTTAAGTAAATTTTAAGTAGATCAAACTAAAGAACAATAAGAAAGTAATACTTTGTTAAATAAGGTAGCAGAATCCACAGTGATTTTTTTGCCCATAGTCCAATTTGGATGCTTCAGAGCATCTGCAACTTTGACTTCTTTTAGCTTCTCCACCGGCCAATCTCTAGAAATGCAAAAGTCGGTTTTTGAGGGAATTTGTAAAATAGACAAGAAGTTTGTATACTTTTGTAAGAGAAAGATAAAGACCTGAAAGCTCCTCCTGATGCTGTAAGAATTATTCTCCTGAGCGCTCCTTCTGGCAACCCTTGTATACACTACAGAGACAGGGAGCATGAGTGAGAGAGAATGTGTGTAATATCAGAGTTTCTAAAATTAAATAGTAAATTTCAGTGTTGTAAAAAACGTCCGTTTAGACTGATTAATCAGCCGATTAGTCGTTGGCAGTGACCAAGCCGTCATGGATTTTTCTGATTAATCGGTGATTATTCCCGTTTAATCGCTTGACGGTACCCTATCCGTCCGACGACCGCATACCGTTATTTACAACACTGGTAAATTTATAAGCTTTATGCTTTGCTAATTATAAATCAACCCTAAAAAACAAAATTAAGTTGAGAGGATGGTTGGTACAGTATTAGTGGACCACTGGTACCACCACCAAACTTTTGATCTTCAGCCGGATTAAGGAATAACAATTAAAGAGAGAGTGAGACCAAGCATTGCAAAATCCATGTCTAATTCCAGCTTTAAATCTTAAAACATTAATAAAAGTTGCTGCAAATGTTTCTTCTCTAAATTCAAACAAGTATTGCAAATTCCGGAAATTATATCTTGGGATACCAGGCCTTGCCCCTATAACGAAGGTTTTAGATTAAAAAAAAATATATATATATATAAAGGAGTAACTAGGAGAATACCTGAAAAATAGCAGAATGCTCAGAATCAGCAGGTAGTATCTTCACTTTATGCTTATGTGCAAGAGGCAACACAAAGGGTCCTCCCGCAATAAGCGTCTCTTTATTCGCTAATGCTATATCCTTTCCCGCCTCTATTGCCGCCACTGTAGGCTAATATTTTATTAAAGACAGAAAAAAATAGTCAATTCACTTATTCCAGCTTCGATTTTTTGTAGTTCCAAAACGGGACATTTTTCATTGTACTATAGCAAATTGTCAAAACATCATGTATACATCACTAATTTATGAATATCATGTATAACATTAGGAGGCATGAAAAATATTAAACACATTCCCTTTGTTTCCAATTTCATATAAAGATGCGTTGATTCCAATTTAGAAAGGACAAAAGAGAGAACTTTTTGTGTGCTTCCAAAAAAAAAGGAGTGGGGAGGGGAGAAGAGAGATATACTGTGTTAGAGAGGTATATGAGATGCTGTTCATTTTCCAGAGCTATGTTCATATAAAAAGTAACTAAAAGATAACCATGTACCTTCAATCCAGCACAGCCTACTATCCCTGTAACTACCGTCACAGCATCTGGATGTCTGGCAACCTAAAAAAAATACAACTATAATAAATTAAAGTGAAAACAATAGAAAAATAAATATTAAATTTTAGAAAGAAAACTAACCTCCACGACACCTTGCTCACCGGGTATAATCTCGGGTTTATCTTCACAATCAGCTATGGCTTCTTTCAATTCATTTACTAACGACTCATTTCTCACAGCTACTAATTTAGGTTTGAACCTTTTCACCTGATCACACAAAAAAAGGAGTAAATCAAACCTGTTCTTTCAAAATATCTTCATAGGAACAACTCTATTGTTATAAATTTTGACAACAAAAAATGAACCTGATCAGCTAGAAGTGTGACATTTGATCCAGCTGCAAGTGCAACTACTCTGAATTTATCTGGATTTTCAGCTACTATGTCCAGGGTCTGAAAATTTGAAATTTGGGATTGAAAAAAAAATTACAATCAAAGCTTTCAGTCTAAAAAATTTTAATTTTTTAAATGACTATAGTATCTTGATTTTTTCAAGTAGAATTTCTCAAAAAGGCAAGGGGTCTATAAGAAAAGTTAAGTTAAACTAAATTGTACTGGTAAGGAGTACCTGAGTGCCGATTGAGCCAGTGGACCCCACAATTGAAATGGGTTTGGGACCATCCCATGAGCTGCGATTCGGCTCTAGTACGGCCCGACCTGGCCAGGCTGGTGGTGGGGCTTGAACTGAACACACAATTCTCTTTGACACATATGCCCTTCTATCTCTTCTCCCCAAAGGAAAATCAACTGTAAATGAGAACAAAAGAAAAGAGGACAGTTATGTATTTGGCTTACAACCATCACAGATATAGGTAGAATATAAATTACAACACTTTAGACATGATATATATGAAACAACTATCTGTATATAAAAAAATGATGAGATCAGGTGCATGGTTTACAGTACATAGAATGATTTGAACTTTTCAATGTCTTGAATTTAACAGCCTTAAAACAATATGACAAATTGCATGAAATATGAAAGGTATACTATCTGTATTTGAGAAATTTTGTAGGAATAATTGTATACTAATTGCATTTTCAGGGGATACCATTTCTTAGTGATTGTTGCTTCACTTATCAAGCACTAATCAGCGAAGAAAAAGCTCCCATGAAAATTTCGCACAACATTTTAAGTAGGAATTAAACAAAATCGAAACCTGAACAAAATAAAAAATAATTGGGAAGAAAAAGAAAACACCCAGTGAGAGCGGGAAAGAAGGTATTTTAAAAGAACTAAAACATTAAGCTGATTGAGCTTAATCAGCGAAGACAAAGGAATAAAGTTGTGCCATTAAGAAAAAAGAATTCGAGAAAGAAAACCTCTGATTTGACGAAAGGTGGAGGTTCTGTGTGAATCAAAGAAAGGAACAGCACCAGCTCCGATCTCTCCAACAACTGAGAATTTGAGTGACATATCTCCTCTCCGCTGCTTGCAATACGAATTAAAAGTGGCAAAGTGCAAAGAGAGAGAAAGCGACTGAGCCAGCGAGCGAGAGGGAGAGAGAAAGAGAGGAGAGGAGGGGGGAGATAAGGGAGGGAGGCAGTGGAGAGCGCAACACTCTCATTCCATGATTTCTCACAAAAATTATTATTTTCTAAATATAAGAATGTTTTTTCGCATATAGCCCCATACAAAGTAGATATGTTATAAAAGTAGGTTAAAATGTATCATCGTATTTGGGATTCTTTTTATAAACCATAAAAAAAAAAAAAAAAAATTATCAAACCAACATGATTACCTTTTAAAAAAAAAATTAAAATGTCATTTCGGTTCTTAGTGATTTTACATTTTTTCAAACCTATGGCCACACAAAATCCTAAACTGAGGGTTCATGGCCAAAACTGAACCGAAACAGAGGAGCAGAAAAGGAAAAAAATACATAGGACCGAAATGCCAATTCAGTCTCAGTTGAAAAAACAGTGGACTGAAATGGCATCTCGATCCAAGGTATTACACCAACGGCTACACCATTTTTTCATGAAAAAATGTGAAGTCACTAGGGACCGAAATGCCATTCCGATCCCAAAAAAAAAAGTTCAGGACGAAAATGGCAAGTTCTTATGGTTTTTGTAAAAAAAAAAAATTAATCATGTTGGTTTGACAAAAATCTTTCTTTTTAATTATGGTTTATAAAAAAAATTCTTGTATTTGTGCCTCCATTCATGCTTCACATTTTTATCTTTGTTTTTAAAGTCCAATCAGATGATCTGAACCACTCAACATGATATTCATATAAAAATGTGTTTGGAGATCAAATTTTATATTTTTTTTAAATGAGTAAAAAATATTATTTTTTGAATGGGCCAATAACAAAAGTTCCAAAAAAAATAAAAATTTTAATCTTTAAATACATTTTAATATGAGGAGGGTTCAAATGCCTTCATTTTTTGTGCCTCCACCATGCCTCCATTTTTTAAAACTTTAATAACTCAAAATTTAAAACTTGAAAGTCAAAATAAAACGTTGGATATGATCTACGTCATTTTATTTATCCACGTGTAAAAAATTATGACATTTCAATTTTATTTTGATTGTCATCAAGAGCTTGTAAAAAATGCATTAATGTGGATGATTTCTAGACGTTGATTTTTGAACTTATTGATTCACATTAAAACAAAATTGAAATGTGATATTTTTTTTATGAGCACATAGAGAAAATAACATAGATCATATCTAACGGTTTTATTTTGACTTTTAAGTTTTAAATTGAGTTATTAAAGTTTTAAAAAATAGAGGCATGGTGGAGGCACAAAAAATGAAGGCATTTGAACTCTCCTCTTTTAGATATAAAGATAATGTTAAACGATTTGGACCGTCTATTTTTTTTTTTTGTGAAACCTTGACAGCGGCTATTTATACTTAAAAGAAAAAGATATGAATATAGACGCATAAAATCAATAGAGTATTTCGGTTCATTATCTATGTATAATTTATTTTTAATAAAACAATTTCTGTGTATTGAGTTCTGGAAGATTACTTTAGCTTTTCAATTATGCAACTATTATGGACAAATACGTGTTTTTAGTAGAGTAAACTGGATTAAGATTTATTTACATTAGACTTATTTTTTTTTATTGGTTGTTTAATGTTCACTACTATGTAGATGAAAATACATGAAGTTGGAGATGTTGTCTTTGTAGCTTTAAACATATTGTTTTGATATATATATATATATATATGAGATGGAC
The DNA here is from genome assembly GCA_033356055.1 of Carex pumila. NCBI lineage: Eukaryota > Viridiplantae > Streptophyta > Magnoliopsida > Poales > Cyperaceae > Carex > Carex pumila. Next base: position 295,766 of record JARJHM010000366.1, read on the forward strand.
TTAGGTGAGACGCAGTGTATACGCCGTTTGTACTTCACGCCGTATTTTCATTTTGAAAGTCCAAACGACCGATCCGAACCGTTAGATATTTAATCCATAATGAAATGTGCTTGGAGACTAATTTTTACATTTTTTGAAATTTTTTTACTATTTATTAAGCATTTTTGAAAGTTGCTGTTTTGCTGTGAACAGTAAAAAACAGTAAAATTTTCTGAACCATCAGATCAGCGGCATTCAAAATTGCTTAATAAATAGTAAAAAAATTCCAAAAAATGTAAAATTTGGTCTCCAAGCACATTTCAATATGGATAACAAGATGAACGGTTCGGATCGGTTGTTTGAATTTTCAAAATGGCTAAACCGTACCGTGAAGCACCAAACGCGTATACTCCGCGTCTCACCCAAGTCCATCTCTATATATATATATATATATATATATATATATATATGAGAATGGCTAATATCAAAACGTTTGCATCACGTCTCCCGTGCAACCGATTCATTTTCCGATTTTTAAAGTTCAAATGATAAATCTAAACTGTTAGATGTGTTCTCCATATTAAAATGTGCTTGGAGACCAAATTTTACATTTTTTGAATTTTTTTTTACTATTTATTAAGTCACTTTGAAAATCACTGATCCAACGGTGGCTTCTGATTTTACTGTTCCAAACAGCCACCGTTGCACGGGAGGCGTGGTGCAAACGTTTTGATATTAGCCTCTCTCTCTCTCTCTCTCTATATATATATATATATATATATGAGGAAGGATCAAATGACACCATTTTTTGGTGACATTGGATAACACCGTCCATTTTCAAAGTCCAACAAGTCGATCCAAACCGTTCAACTTGATGGATATGTTAAAATGTGCTTACAGATCAAATTTTACATTTTTCTGAATTTTTTTTGGGTTTATTTAGAGGGGTTCAAAAATTCAACGGTCTGAATATAGCGATTTTGTTAAATACTTAATAAATAGTAAAAAAATTCAGAAAAATATAAAATTTTATTTTCAAGTTACTCTTAATATATTAATCATATTGAACGGTTTGGATCGACTATTTGGATTTTGAAATTTCGAAAATGAACATTGTCACACAATGTCACCAAAAAAGTGGTGTAATCCGATCCCTCCTCTATATATATATATATATTTGTAATTATAATATTTTACAAGATATTAGTCAAATTTTAAATCAACGAAATATTGATTTTGTATACATATAATTAATAAATATTTATTGATCTATTACACAATATACTTAATTGCTTTTACTGTGTTTTTATACCTCTGTTTATTTATTTTCATACATGTTTTTTAAATAATTTATTTTATGCTTTGTGCTTTTTAAGTTAATTATTAAAATATTAAAAATAATTCATTTGAAAAATTATTACTTTATTAGAGATGAAAATTATTCGCAATTATAAATGTTAACCTGTATTAAGAAGGAAAGATACAACATAGAACACATACATAGAAACAAAATAATCTTTTAGTACACTAACAAAAAAAATATTTGTCAATAAAATAAATTATAACATCTCATGAGGCATGAATATTTTTTTTTATCCTCTCTTGCAAAAACTTCCCGAGATATATTACAGTTGAACATCTAATACATAAGAGTTGGATCCTCAATACAGAAGGAGCATTTTGCATAAAACAAGAAGTTGTAGGGATAAATATGTAAGTACGCATGCACATAAAATAGTCAATCAACTTAATAGTGGTCAAAGAAAAATGGAACTTTTCTGGGGGTGGCCTTTTTGGTCCATTACTAGCAACTCGCAAGTCCCAAATGCCACGTGGCATGACACTTGACTACATTTAATTATTATACTTCTCCGGCATCCTTCAGATCAGACCTTCACCCAGACGACCCGAATTCGGATCACCCAAAGTACCTGGCTCAAGCGAATTACAAACGGACGGTCCAGGGACGTTTTTTTAACTTGGCACGAATCTTAAAACATGGCCCCATGGTTTCTATAGATATTGGATTGACATTGGTCCGGCTAAAATTAATCTGAACCGTCTGTTTGTAATTTGCTTAAGTCAGGTGAGAGGATACGGATTCGGCTGAGATTACCCACCCACCACATGTTGCAGCGAGTTACCGACATCACAAGGACCCTGCAATTATCGAGTCCGTTTCCTCTGAGATATCTCATATTTTGCGTGACCGACGTGTCTATTGGGTGACGCAGGGGGCCAGTATTATTTGACCTTTGAGATTCGTGCAGAACGTATTGAAACGGTTGAGATTTTCCAAAAAGTCACGCAAAATATGAGATATCCCAGAGGATGCGAATTCGCAATTATCTATCAATCAAAATTTAAAGCTTCTTCTGGGTCACCTCAGTCGGTGCAACACCACACGTGTCGTACTGCACATATGAATTTCATGGAATCATACACAATTTTTTAATTCCGTTTATTCATTGCAGTTTGTGACATAAATATAATTCTACTAATACTAATAATAAATTAATAATAATTGGATAAACTCTGACTTTGGTGTGCTTTTTATGCAGAATTGGATAAACTCTAACCTTTGAAACTGTGACTTTAGTATTCACGTCAGTTGGAAATGTATTATTTACTATGAAATTGTAAATAATTTATATATTTTAGTTGCCACATCGTTAGCACTTCTGATTAATTATCAAGTTATCTGCCAGGACACGCTTATTAAGAGACAGTAACAACTTAACAATGTAACAATTTCAATTTTAGTGTATTTATTTTGTACCAAAAATATTATAAATTTATAATAAATGTATCAAATCCGGGATATCATTATAATGGTAACTACCAACTACCAACGGCGACTAATCAACTCTTTACTTTTCTTTCTTTCTTTGTTTGGTCAAGATTCAAATTTTAAAAAACAAGCAGCCCTCTTTCAACAGATGCAAACACAAGGCGTGTAAAAGGGTTGAATTCTTGTTTTACACTTGCACTATATTTCTGTTATTTATCCAGAGGAATTTTTTTCAGAAGCCCCTGTATCATCCACAAATTATGGCAATGGTTATTAAGCAAAACCCTGTGATTGGTGGAGAAAATTGAAGCAGTCTTTAACCAAACGTTAATTAAGAATTGGAAACATATATATATATATATTTTTTCTTTCTACTAAGTGCAAATTTTTAATAAGTTAAAACAATTAATTGAGGGCCTTTGGAATTGTAAAGAAGGTAGACAACTTTCACAATAATAAAAAAATAAAAAAAAATCCAGGGAGTTGTTTCACATTTGAAAATACATATTAAATAGCACTAGGAGAAGTCAATAGTCCTACTTGAAGAAAATAAATGTGATTAGCAATGTACTTTTAACCTTGTCAAACCGGAGTTGCTTTCGAACAACGGCATTTGAGAGTCAAACAAACTATAGAAGACCCAATAATTAATTGATCTTGCACTGTGTTTGTGCAAGGACTAAGGATCAAAGGATGTTTACCAGACAAAATCAAATGAGGAATAGCACCAATTAGTTAATCAACTATTGGCGTGCTTATCCCCTGCTGCTTTATGAGTATAAGATATTAAGACGATCTCTCTTGAATCAAAATCTGCATTTGGTCTAGTGATAAAGACATATGCCTCCTATGTGAAAAGTCATGGATTCGAAACTTAGAAAATAGAGAAATCTTCTATAATATACAGGAGTTTGAAAGTGTATTAGATGGCTTGACTTCCAACTCATTATTTCAAAAAAAAAAAAAATGGTCAGGTGTTGGTGTATTCATTGATTGTTTTTTCAACGCACCAATAAATTTTGAATTAAATAGCTCGGTTTTTGGGTACACAAGGTTCGGTTAGGTTGAATTTTAATTTTTTTTTTTTATAGTTAGTTCGGTTTAATCTCTCTTATTTCAGTTCAATCAAACAAAACAAAATTTACTCCATATTTACTTGAAAACTACTTCGATTTATATTTAGTTTGATTTAATTTCTCTTATTTGGTTCAACAAAACAAATCGGAATTTACTTCATATTTACTTAAACTTCGATTTTTTATACTCTGTTAGGTTTAATATCTCTTATTTCGGTTCAATTGATATATATCTTAATATTTATTTGTATAATTATTAAATGTATTTGTTTGTATAATTATTAAATGTATTTGTTTGTATAATTATTAAATGTATTTGTGTATTTATTGAGTTTGAATATTTTGAAATGTAATCTATCTCATTTCAATTAATCAAACAAGAGGAGGGATCGGATGACACTGTTTTTTGATGACATCGTGTATTTTCAAAGTTTTCAAAGTTCAAATAGTCGATCTAAACCGTTCAACATAATGGATATGTTAAAATGTGCTTATAGATCAAATTTTACATTTTTTAGAATTGTTTTACTAATTATTAAGTATTTAACAAAATTGCTATATTCAGACCATTGAATTTTTGTACATCTTAATAAATAGTAAAAAAATTCAAAAAAAATGTAAAATTTGATCTGCAAGCACATTTTAACATATCTATCAAGTTGAATGGTTTGAATCAACTGTTTGGATTTTGAAAATGCACGGTGTCATCCGATATCACCAAAAAATGGTATCATCCGATCCCTCCTCATCAAACAAACCAAATTTTACTTTGTTTTTTTTTTCGGTTATTATTTGATTGATCAGTTAATTCCGTTAAAATTTTGAAAAACGAATAATTTTTTATTTTGATTGTTATAATTTAGTTTTGATCCAATCAACCGTTTGAACACTAGTCAGCTGGTCATACGTCCTCGTTCTATTCAAATCTTTTTTTTGATAAAGCTGAGTGTGGCTATCAGAAGCTCGTTCTATTCAAATCAGTGCTGATTTACGCCGCTAAACATTACAAATTCTACGCACAACATTCTACCATTAATTCCTTGCAAACTTAGTTGTTATGGAAATTTGCCAACAAGAACTCAATATGTGCCTCAATTAACAAACAAGGGAGTATCTAGATATTCTTGTAAAATTATTAAAAATGTATGATTTAATGTTATTTTTATTTTTCCCTATATGTCTACGGAACTTCTATTCTGGCCGATTTTTTTATTAATCAAAAATAAAATTAAAAAATATATCGCAAATGGGGATTATTTTACTGAAAAATTGAAATATAGAAAAAACTAGATTGATTATCCCGTTATCCGGGCAGTACAAAATTTCCTGTCAAGATTAATGGCCCGCTAATCTATATCCTTAAGGTTTGTTTTTATATAAGCAGAAAAAACGAAAAATTCTAGACAGAATCCCATCCAGCACTGTAGCAGTATTTTCTTTTCGAAGTTTGTTTTCATATAAGAGAATGAAAAAAAAAAACTAAAAAAAATTTTGCTACAGTGACAGACAAGATGGTTTATCATGTTCATTTTTTTTTTTAAGTTAGATTTTTTTTTTTTTTTTTGATAAAAGGCCGTAGCCCATTTCATTCAAGAAACAGCAAGTCACTTACAAAATATGCATCAAACCAAAATTTGTAATTGGAGTCCAAACACTAACTGGATAATATCTAAGACAGAGGCTACATAGTACCCTACTGATCAACCAACATAGCCATCCAAAAAGCAAATAGTAGATAAAGTAGAACGAGAGGATAAGTAAATAAAACGAATCACTCCATAGCACTTGTCTCCTCAGGGGCAGCATCCTCCATTGGAGACTGGTACAGGATCAATTGTGTGTCTTCTGGGTCCCATATCCTGAGGGGGATTGCTTCAATATCAATAGGTAGCCAAGTCGGTATCACCTCTCTTGCCGGCCTCTTGACCAAATCTGACCAATAATGCACCAAAGCCACAATCATGAGAATGATAGATCGAAAAGTTTTATTAGTATACTGGTTAAAGCACAAGTTATTTCGAAGTTTCCATACAGTCCAACAAATTGTACTAAAAACTACCAAAAACGAAATTTGCATTTGTGATGGTAAAGAACAAGCAAACTAAACAATATCTTTTATGTTTGACCAGGTTTTAAAATAATGTTGACTAAGACCCATCCAAAACCAAATTTGCTGAATAAAGGGGCAAAGTAAGAATAAATGATTTGTAGATTCAATGCTTTTACAGAATTGACATTGAACTTCTCCTTTCCACCTTCTCTTTCTCAAGTTTGTTTTAGTGAGGATTCTGTTGTTGGTCATGAGCCACATGAAAATTTTGATTCAATTAATCATTATTTCTTAAGTTAGATTGCTATTTAGAATAAGATTAACAAGACGAGATGCTTTATCTCGTTCACCTACAGTGTCAAACGAGATAAACCATTCTGTTTTTCCTATATTTTGATTTTTTTAGCAAAATGATCTCCTTTAGTGATTTCTTTTTTTTTTTTTATAAAAAATCGTCTATTCTGATGCCCAACTTTTTAGACAGTGGATACGGTTTAGATTGGGTGGAGATATTGTCATACTCATATCTAGAAAAATGCTAATATGCTACGTGCAGCATAGAGGGCCTCCGAGCAACTGCTTAATATTTGAGTTTTCAAAGTCCTAACGGTCGATCTGAACCGTTTAATATGATCTCCATATAAATATGTACTTGCAAACCAAATTTTACATTTTTTTTTTTAAATTACTATTTTTTTAGATAGGTAGAAAATCCCTTAATCTGAAAATAATGTACCATTTAAATCAAGTGATTTTCTACCTATCTAAAAAATAGTACAAAAATTCTAAAAAATGTAAAATTTGGTTTGCAAGCACATATTCATATGGAGATTACGTTGAACGGTTCAGATCGACTGTTAGAATTTTAAAAACTCAAATATTGAGCCGTTGCACGGAGGCCCTCTATGCTACGCGTAACATCGTAGCCAACTCCCTCATATCCATACAAAATAATTTTACTTATATTCTAATTATATCTATTAAATATTAGCTTACTCATACTCTTTCAACAAAGCAAATAACGATAATTATTAAATAAATTAATAGCATATAATTTAATTAAAAAATATATCAAATAAATATATAAATAAAATAGTCATGTTTCTAATATCATTAAATATGAAAAATTATAATTTTTATTCCATTATTTTAAAAACAAAAATTATAATTAAATAAAAAATAAAATATTGTATAAATCAATATTATCATATATTATTAATAAACTATATAAAATATTAAAAAATCAATTTTATAATAAATATATAAAATATAAATTAAATCAACCAAATCATAATAATAAAATTACAAAGTTATATTTAGAATAAAAAATTCTCATATATAATTCTCATATTTATTAAATATGTTATTTTATAACGAATACGAAATAGCTCTCATCCATATTTTCATTCGATAAAATAACAAAAAAATTTAACTCTAAGTACCATCCCTTATTCTTCAAAATATCAGATTTAGCACAAGTTACACATTTTTTTTGTTTTTTTGAGGGGAAGCACAAGTTACACATGATTTGCCTCAACTGCATCCACATTTTCTTCCTCCACAATTTCTCAACCCCGTCACAATCAGGTTTGACTGCCACGTCATCAGTACCCCGGTCCAAGATCGGACTGCTCTTCGGATTGGGGTGGCGGGTTGCTGCTGTGGCCTCAGGCATGGTGACAGGTGGCGGATGAGGTGGCACCCACCTGCGCTGCTGAACCAACTGGGTCTGACTGGACTCTGCATCATTCCCCGCCAAACTATATATAGGAATATATTGCTTTGACTCGTCAGGCTCGGGTCCCGCCTCGCCTATTTTGACGACCGACTTTTTGCGCCACCTTGACTGATCTTAATTAGTGCTATTAAGAGGGTATGATGATGTGGCGGCGTATGCGGATTCTTGACATCTTGGATCTAAGGTTTTGAACCGTCATCGCTCGAATGCGACTGGGCATATTATTTATTAGGTCTATGCCGTGGTTTTGGATCTAAGTTTCCATTTTATTAGGTCTATGCTGTGATTTTAATTAATATAACAGCGTAAAAGATAAGAAAATTTTGAAGCGGTTCATAACACATTAGTGTGAAATTGTAAATTCATAAAAGATAAAAAGAAATTGTGTGAATTTTGTTCCGCGAGAAGAAAACTAATGCATAAACTACCAGTATAATTAGAACTATCAAAACAAATTGTAATTTGTAATTCAATTGACTTCGATTCAAAAAATGCATAGTTCGCAATTAATTTGATTTGAAATTAGTTCGATTTAAATCTTATTCAAACTAAAACTCAAACTCAAACCAGAGTGAGTTCGATTCGATTTGATTCGTTGGCACCCCTAGCATGATATGCATTCATCAATTAAAAGGACGTCTAATGAACTCTCTCATAGGGGCTATTTTTTCTTTTCTTTTCTTTTTTTCCTATTTTTGGGCATGCAAGTGTTCTCTAGAACTACTGAACTAAATTATTAGGCGTAGCATTTGTAATTAGTTTTTGAAGTAACTGTAAGCATAGTTAGTTAGATTTCTGTTAGTCAGTTATTCGTTGCTCTTGTGATAGGGGTCACCCTATTTCTCCCCCAATTCTCCCTACTCCAGGCCGAGGCTGTGGTAATTCAGGCCCAAATTAAAGAGAAAAAACTGTCCAAAAGATAAAAATGAATATATATAAAAAGGAATAAATCTGAGTTGCAGGAGCTTTTTTTCAGTCGCCTGTTGTACAATTATTAGTAAAAAAACCAAAAGTTTTTGTTATATTTTGTAATTGATTAATCATGTCAAGTGATAAGGATCATTTGCCAATATACACCATATTATTTTTCGAAGGTTAATATATATCTTATATTCAAAATCAAACAATTTGAATGTGTTCTAACATTGCTTATCATGCAACTGCAAAATTACCAGGATCAATGCATTTTTTTTTTTAAATCAAATCAATTGAAATTTTCAATGGTCAATAGTTCAACACCTATTAAAGGTTAAAAAAGCTCGAAAAGAAATTAGCATACCTCCATATATTATTTCTAATTTATGGTTCAGTCGATCCACGGGCAGATGAAGGCCCCCTGTTTACCGAAACATCCATGAGGCGGGACCTGAGTCGGGTGTTTGAATCCGATCTCACACGAACATATATTCTTACCATCATCGCTTTACCAATTACTTGGAACTATTGTGAAACTAAACTGCAGTGAAAGTGTCTAGGGAAGGAACTACTTGGATGCATTCTCCATTTTTCGTGTAAACTTCCAAGCCTCCGACCTCATTTTGATGAATAAAACTGGGTCGATGTGAGCATCAAAAGAAACTTTAGCCTCCTCTATTGTAAGACCACCATAGGTTGAGACGCACACTCCATAAGTTAGTGATTCAAGGTGAGAGTTGCAGTATTTTTCAATGCCTAGGCTCTGAAATATCATCCTTTCAACAATTTATTCCAGAATGCGGGCTTTTTGCGCATATGTCGTAACAGTGTTGCTGGCACAAGTTCATTCAAGTTATTAGAATACACAGGAACTGAATCAGATTAATTAATTAAACTTATACCTGGCCTAATTAATAGTTAATCACAATTTTAGTTTTCTTATAAGCAGCCATAGTTTCTGTATCCAATTAAAATCATACCCCTTCTAAACTCCAGGAAATACAAGATTCTTATTTTTCTACTAAAGAAAACTAGTAGTTCGGACTTCCAATTTATGTAATATCACATCATATTAAACTATTAAATAAATAAATTCATGTTTATGGACTTCGAAGTTCTAACTCAAATCTTATTTACTTGTACGATACTGCACCAAATTAAATCCTTACCAGAACTTTTGGTTGCCTTCCGAGTTCTGGCCAGATCTTCCGAGCAAATATTTCGACAATCTCTGGGTTGGATGCATCCCGTACATTAATTCTCTCATAGGCCACATCTGTTAATAGCTCGTGAGCCAAATACGAATATTTTGATTCCTTGATCAGCTGCTTTACCTCGAGTGGCATCTTCGGCATGATGGATTGGAACAAGACCTCTGGCCAGACTCCATCATATATGTTCGCGTGAAAGTACGCTACAAAGTTTCAGGTACAGCAAGCTGTACCAGTTTAAACCTTGAGTCTACTCTCGACTAAAACTGCAAGTGCACAGTCCTAATCGTATAGTATATCAGGTATCGATCCTCAGGGACGGTTCAATTCGATTCTAAATTCTTACTAATCCGAGTTAGGTACTAGAAGTGTGAAAAGTTGAGTTTGGTTTGTTTATATTTCCTAGTTTCAAGTGACAATTCAATTAATAGTGAATGAAAGCAATTAAAGGTTTTGATTTTGAACAATGATAAAAGGCGTTCCCAGGATTTCGGGTTTCATCTCAAAATTTGCCTTCTCTGGACCTATCATACGACTCGCATCATCTCTGATGCGACCCTTATGATGCGACTCGCATCATCTCTGATGTGGGTCGCATTGCCCTCGAGCTGAGCTGACATGTGTTCGTATCTAAGTTGATTTCTTGTGCGAGGCTTCAACCTGTAACTCTCACCTACTGGTGTCTAACCTAAATTGATTGTCTGGTTTACTAGAGGTATCCATAACCTTTCGATAATGGAAAGTTCATCTCTCGACTACTATTGATCTTAAATCTATCTCAAATACTCAATCACAATTTCAAGATACATCAAGGTCAAATTACTAGAAGAGATGCTATAGACATCTAACAGTAGACAATCAAGAATCAATCAAGCAATTAAGATCAAGCAATCAAATGAATACTCAAACAAAGAATCACACAAGCTCAAACTTAGATCAAAACAACATGCAATTCAAAGACAAAGTTTAGAGACTACATCCTAACCCTAGGAACTAATGATCTACTCAAACATGGTAAAAGAAAGCATAAAAGAGAGAGAGAATAAGCAGATCATGATGAAGCTCGAAGATCCAAGGTGGATTGGAGGTGATCTTGCAATCTTTTCTTCTTCTCCAAGTGATCCTCTTCCAAGCAATCTCCAATCTCTCTCTTCTCTCTTGATCTCTGCTCTCTAAGTGATCTGGAATGTAGAGGGAAAAGCTCCCCAAATTCTGGCATAGGACCTCCTTATATAGGCAACAGAGCTGACTTTGGACTTGTCAGGTTTAATTTGAACTGGGCGGCAACAGTTGATGCGACTCGCATCAGGTGGATGCGACTCGCATCATATGGGTCGCAAAGGCTGGGATGAGGGTCGCATCACCTGGTCTTCAAGGCTGTAATGAGGGTCGCAAGGCATGAGTGAGGGTCGCATCATAGGTTCCTGAAGTCTGCCAATTGCCTGATTTTGCCCAATTTCGCCTGATTCCTGCAAAGTAAGAACCAAAACTTAGCAGTACCACATTCTATGGATATCCAATGTAAAAGGCACTATTTGTTGGTTCAAAACATAGATTTTTGTATGGAAACAAGTAGAAATGATAGGTCTGATAATGTGACAACAAATTCCCCCAAGCTTAACCTTTGCTTGTCCTCAAGCAGAGATCTAAACATTGGGACCGGTTTGGACTCTAAATGCAAGTTTCCTAAATGTAAGAATTTACATGAGTTGTTTCAACTGGAAACTCAAAAATCATGTTGGTATAATTTGGACTTTCCCTATTTAACCTTGATTCTCCTCATGAATCAACCAACCAAACTTCAAAAATCTGAAATATTTGAATACTTGTAAAGCTGAGTACTTGAATTGATCAAGTTGTCATTTATCTATTTAACCATTGCCCTCATTTGTGAAGATTTTCCCTTTTTACCCCCCCAAACTTGGAACAAGCTTAGGTCAGAAAGTTGCGGACTTCGCGTGTTGATATGTGCAAAGGCGCCCTAAAAGGACTTATTGCCAGTACTCTTATGTTCTCCGTCTTTTCAATTCTCTCTCTTTTTTTTTCTTTTTTTTTATTTATTTATTTGCACATATCATGAATACACACACCCACCGGTATTCCTTCATACCAATAAGTATCCCAAATCTTTCTTTATCAATAATCCTCATTTCCCTATTTGAAAAGGCACTAGTCAATTTCTAAATGAGTTTCTTAATACATTTTAAGTTTTCATTTTTACAAATGGTCAAAACATTCATCCTCATCAGTTCATTGGTCAATTATGGAATAGTTCCAATCTCCTAGGGTCATCCTAATCAATACCAACAATCAAAAAAAATTTCCAATCTAAAAAATCATACAAATTCCTACCTACAAATGCAATAAACAAGTAAACATGACCTAAGTAAGAACAAATAAATCCTAAAAATCCTAAAATCACCCCCCAAGCTTAGTCTGAGCATTGTCCTCAATGCTTCAAGACTCTAAGATAAAGCAAAGGAAGGGGAGAAGAAAAACAAACCTGCTCAGTCATCGGAGGGATCGAACCTCCAATCGCGTAAAACATCCTCAATGTCACCAACTCTGCGTTGTAGATCATAGAGAATAGTACCCTGCTCACGCCTCATGTCATATACGAGGCTGTAGACATCCTGGATAGTGGGTGAGGGAATGGGAGGTGGATAGGAAGGGCCAGCATAAGAGGTGGAGGGGTCAGCGTAGAAGGTGGATGGACTAGCATGGAAGGTAGACGGGCCAGCCTCAAAGGTGGAGTCATGGAGGTGTGCAGGAGAGATAGGAGGGTGTGCAAGGGAGACATGAACATCGGGCATGGGCACATCACCATGGGCAGGAGAGTAGGGCTGCACAGGAGGAGAAGGTGGTGCCGGCTCGTCTGGCAGAGGCTCCGTGAAGAACCAGGTGCTCTCATCATCAAAAGACAGGGGCACAAGACGAAGAGGCATCAGGTGCAAGCCATGACCCTTCAAGGCCCAGAAATAGTGAGAGCGGTGGTTGGCAGGGCCACGCTGAATCCTGACGAAGGTCGCCCTCTCGTATGCCTTGGCATCCAGAGTGAGATGGCCAGTGGAGAGAGTGAGGCCTGCAGTCGAGACGCCAAGCCGGTCAGCGATCAGAGTAACATAGGCACCAATGCGAACAGACCCTCCGACCTTTGTGTTGCGCTGGATAGCCAGCCAGTGGCGGACCATGAATAGCATCAAGTCGGGTCGCACCAACTCGGCCTCAGGACGGAGCATGTGGTCCAGCAGACAAAGATCCTCCTCATTGACTCGGGCTGAAGTCTCGCCTCGTGCGAAGATGGTGCAGCCGATGGTACGCAGGATGCACCTCAGTACCGGGTGAGAAATGACAATGCTGCGGTACTGGGCGCTGGTGGCACTCATCATCCCAGTGATCAGACGCCAGAAATGAGCCTTGTCGAACCCCACGCGATGGGCAAGGAAATCGGTATCGGGGTCGCGCTCAAAACCGAACCACTCGCGAAGTCTGGCAAGAGTGATCCGGTGCGTCTGATTGAGCATCTGAAATTTTATGTAGTAGCGGCCGCTCAAATCCTGTCGAAGCTTGAGAGAGGAGAAGAATTCGAAGGTAATCTCCATGTAACAGTTACGCTCGATACCCCAGAAGGCAGGAGTGAACCCGATCCTCCCAGTGAGACGGAGAAAGTCCTCACGAACCCCAAAGGCCTCGAGAGTGTCGAAATCGACCCGGCGCGTGTTCTCATACGTGCGCTGCTGGAGGCTGAGAAAGCGCTCCATCATGCCATGGCTGGAGACGGAGAAGTGAGGGGATGGGTACTCTGCGGCCCGAGGAGTTTCCTTACCCGAAACGGGGTCAGAGTCATCAGAATTGTACTCTACAGCGCCCAACCCAGCCCCTAAATGTGAAGGAGAAGGATGATAGGAAGAATGAGAAGAAGAAGAGTGAGAGGAGTTACCGCTGTTACCAGCCGAACCCGAGCCTTGCTGGGACCAGTCGGGCTTCTCAGAAGACTCAGAAGGAGAGGGAGTGGGGTCTGGTATCCCCTACTGGATACGGAGATCCCTCTGACGGCGGAGCTCGGCTTGACGGCGCTCTTGGTTTCGCTTAGATCGGAGCTCTCTGCACATTGGTGATTCTGGGTCATCCATGGTGGCTGTGATGCGACTCGCACTAAGAGTGATGCGAGTCGCTTTGACTGTGATGCGAGTCGCACTGACTGGTTCTGACGGCAGAGGCGGTCCGATTGAGAGGAAAAGAGCGTGGGTTTCGATGGTGAGTGGAGAAAGAGAAGGTGGAAAGATGAAATGAAGAGGTGTCGGCAGAGATTGATGGAGAGGGGTGTGATTGGTGGAGAAGTAGGGGAGCCGGCGGATAGAGGAGGGAGATGAAGTTAGGGTTTTGGTTGAGGGTTCGGTTGAGGCTCGCACGGAGGTGATTCGAGTCGCAACGAAGGAGAAGAAGTGGAGATCGCGGAAGAGAGGAGAAGAGAGGAACAGGGGGTGCGGATGAGGATTATGTAGTGAGGCTCGCGTCGTTTCGAAACACCCTTTAATGCTGTGAAGGTTACCCGTGATGCGAGTCGCATCAAGAGGGATGCGAGTCGCAACATGAGGGATGCGAGGCGCATTACAAGGGAGGCGAGTCGCATCAAGCATCAGTTTGGCAGGAAAGAAAGAATAGATTGAAATGATAAATAAACAGAAAAGAATGTCTAACTAATCTAACGAAAAGTAAACTAAAAGGGCTTGGGTTGCCTCCCAAGGAGCGCTTGTTTTTAGGTCTCAAGCTCGACCTTTCATTGTGCTAATCCTTTGATGAGATGGGATTGGAGAGGTGCTGAATAACCCGCTCCTGATAATCATGATCTGCCACATAGTGCTTGAGACGCTGACCGTTCACTTTGAAATCCCCACATGCGTCATTTCCAATTTCAATCGCGCCGAAATGGTGCACCTTTCGTACCACAAACGGACCCGACCATCTGGTTTTCAATTTCCCAGGAAAGAGTCGCAACCTGGAATTGAACAAGAGGACCAGATCGCCTTCCTTGAAGTCGCGAGACATGATGCGCTTGTCATGAATTCATTTGGTTTTGTCTTTGTAGATCCTCGCATTCTCATATGAGTGCTGACGCATCTCTTCCAATTCGTGCAAATCGAGGATACGCTTCTCTCCAGCTGCTAACAAGTCCATGTTGATAGCTCGAGTCGCCCAGAACGCTTTGTGCTCAATCTCAACTGGCAGATGACACGGCTTTCCATACACCAGCTTGAAAGGGCTCATCCCAATCGGTGTTTTGAATGCTGTACGGTAGGCCCAGAGTGCGTCACTCAATTTCAAAGACCAATCCTTCCTTGTTCTTGCCACGGTCTTCTCCAAGATAGATTTGATTTCCCTGTTGGAGATTTCAGCTTGGCCGTTCGACTGAGGATGGTAAGAGGTGGAGACCTTGTGCATCACTCCATGTCGCTGCAGGAGATTATTGAATTGACGGTTTATGAAATGCTTCCCTCCATCGCTGATGACAGCTCTTGGCACTCCAAAGCGAGGAAAGATGACATCATTGAATAATCACTTCACCGCGTCTGAGTCAGCTCTTCGACAAGCCACTGCCTCGACCCATTTTGAAACGTA
This sequence comes from Carex pumila, assembly GCA_033356055.1. Classification (NCBI taxonomy): domain Eukaryota; kingdom Viridiplantae; phylum Streptophyta; class Magnoliopsida; order Poales; family Cyperaceae; genus Carex; species Carex pumila. The sequence goes on from JARJHM010000366.1 coordinate 311,145, forward strand.
GTCAACCGCAACTAGAATGTACTCATTTCCACATGAAGCTGGAAATGGTCCCATGAAATCTATGCCCCACACGTCGAAGACTTCAACCTCAAGAATGGAGTTGAGAGGCATCTCGTTGCGATTAGTGATGTTCCCAGTGCGCTGACACTTGTCACATGACATCACCAAGGTTTTCGCATCTTTAAAGAGAGATGGCCAGAAGAAACCACATTGTAAAACCTTGGCGGCCGTTTTGGAGAACGAGGCATGTCCGCCATAGGCGGATGAATGGCAGTGCTCGAGAATGGAACATGTCTCTTCATGTGGGACACAGCGTCGGAGGATGCTGTCGATCCCTAACTTGAAAAGAAAGGGATCGTCCCAGAAATAGAATTTTGCGTCAGACTTTAGCTTTTTCCTCTGCTGGTAAGTCATGTCGTTTGGTAGGATCCCAGAGGCAAGGTAATTGGCCATGTCTGCATACCAAGGGTCTGGATACCTGCTCATGTGGGTCGCATTGACTCCCATGCGAGTCTCATCATGATGGATGCGAGTCGCAGGACACTCCATGCGAGTCGCATCAAGGTGATCCAGAGTTGAAGTGGAGAAGAGCTGCTCGTCGGGGAAGGAATCATCGATCGGCAAGTCGGCAGAACTCTCGTCATCCAAGCGAAGTCTGGAGAGATGGTCGGCTACGGTGTTTTCGACCCCTTTCTTGTCTCTGATTTCAAGATCAAATTCTTGCAAGAGAAGAATCCATCTTATCAGTCGAGGCTTCGCGTCCTGCTTTTTCAACAAGTACCTGAGCGCGGCATGGTCGGTGTAAATGATGATCTTTGAACCAACCAGATACGACCTGAACTTGTCAAGAGCAAACACAATAGCAAGAAGTTCTTTCTCGGTAGTCGTGTAGTTCATCTGGGCAGGGTCTAGCACCTTGCTAGCGTAATAGATGGCACACGGCATCGTTCCCTTCCTCTGCCCAAGAACAGCTCCTACTGCGTAGTCGCTCGCATCGCACATGATCTCAAAGGGAAGAGACCAGTCAGGTGGTTGCAGGATAGGTGCTGAGATGAGAGCTTCCTTCAAGCTGCGAAAGGATTTGACGCATTCTTCAGTGAAGACAAAGTCAGACTCTTTGATGAGCAGATTGGTCAATGGCTTAGCAATCTTGGAAAAATCCTTGATAAACCGACGGTAGAATCCAACATGTCCAAGAAAGCTTCGAACTCCTTTGACGCTCGTCGGAATCTCTAGTTTCTCAATCACCTCGATCTTGGACTTGTCGACTTCTATGCCCTTTGAGGTCACGACATGTCCAAGGACGACTCCTGACTGGACCATGAAGTGGCATTTCTCCCAGTTCAGAATGAGATGGACTTCCTCACATCTCTGCAAGATCTTGCACAGGTTGGTCAGACAAGTGTCGAAGCATGTTCCATACACCGAGAAGTCATCCATGAAAATTTCAACCTCTTTCTCAATGAAGTCTGAAAAGATGGCCATCATGGCTCTTTGAAAGGTTGCTGGTGCTTGCACAGACCAAATGGCATCCTACGGTATGCGTACGTACCGTAGGGATAGGTAAAAGTGGTCATTTCTTAGTCTTGTGGGTGAATCGGTATCTGGAAGAAACCAGAGTAACCATCCAGATAGCAGAAATAGGAGTGATCTGCAAGTCGTTCGAGGAGTTGGTCAACGAATGGCAGAGGGAAATGGTCCTTGCGTGTGGCCGCATTCAGCTTCCTGTAGTCGATGCACATGCGATGTCCCGTCACCACACGGGTTTGGACCAGCTCGTTCTTTTCATTTCTTACCACTGTTGCCCCTCCTTTCTTTGGCACCACGTGGACTGGGCTCACCCACCTACTGTCAGAGATAGGGTATATAATACCGGCGTCCAAAAGCTTGAAAATTTCTTTCTTGACTACCTCTTTCAAGTTCGGATTGAGCCGTCTTTGGTGCTCAACAGATGGCTTGTGATAATCCTGTTAGTTTGTAATAATCTAGAAGTCAATAATACGATAAATTAATCATAAAGCTTTGTTCATGAATTGAATGTTTATTTATATATCATTTTGTTGCCTTGAGTATTATTGCATTTGTGGATCATTTCGAGTTCATGACTGAAATTGTGAAACTCCATAATATAGATAATATATACTCTTAAAAGATCACTGACCAAGGTAATTAGCAGGAACACTAATTACCGCTATAAGGTTAGTATGTGGATTAAAAGATGGTTAAGTTTTACAAACCACCTGACACGAGATGTCATTTTAATCACATAGATACATGTTCTAGGAACATGGTATTTGACAGACCCCGAATGAAACATTAAATAGAATTGTGTTCGTGTCATTAATGTTTTCATTCAGTGTCAAAGTTCTACAGTATGAGGTATTTATCGTTCCCACTAAGAAATATATATGAGTAAGTGTTATCTAACGCTGTCCGTAAAAAGCAGCCATAACGGTAGCATTTCCATATGTATAGCTTAGGTGAGGAAGTGATAGTCTACCAAGAATACTACTTGTCCCTCGTATCTCTATACGAGCTATAGCATCACTGGGCCCCTTGGTAGAGTTAGATTATCTGCATGCAGT